>OVAV01001244.1:3306-13945 GCA_900406375.1 Iberis amara
GAGAACTCTTCTTCTGAAGAACAATTGGCATATGATGGACCGGATTTTCAGTAAGCTAACATTGACCATCCCAACTTCTTTAGACTTCAATATCGAAAGAAACTTCAAAATGTATTGTTTCTTTACTTTTGCAGAGAGTTGGATGAGAATATGCGCAAATCGTTCCACAAGTTTTTGGAGACTAGAGGAATAAAAGCAAGTGTAACAGATTTCTTGTATGAGTATATGATGAAGAAAGATAGCAGAGAGTACTTGTTATGGTTGAAGAATCTCAAAAACTTTATCCAAGATTGAAGAAGACATACTTAGAAGAGTAGTTTTTTTGTGGCAGCAGGTTTTGATTGTAATGACTTTAAGTTCACATGGAGTTTTGAAGATTAGAAGCTATTAAAACACTTTACTATTATCAAAGACCAACAAGGTACATGGATCTTGTTTATGTTGGTGCAAACTTCAAGGAACACTAAACCCTAATTAAATATATAATGACATTGGCATAGACAGAGAGAACTAGATTCCATTCTCTATTGCTTCTGTCCTTTTTAAAACAGGAAGGTCTTTATGGGTGTAAACGACTCCATTGTCTCCATCTACAACTTGTCCTTTCCCTCTCATTATCCTATCATTCATCACCATAACACCATTAGAGTTTAACAAATCAATGAACAGAGGGAGAACAAGAACTCATTTTGTACCATCTTGTTGTCAATAATCCTTCGACTCCAACTGGACCACGAGCATGAATCCTGCTTGTGCTTATTCCCACCTATACATAAAGAATAAACCATATTGGTTATTCATTCATTCACTGATACTTCTCTATCTATTTGATATTATATGTCTCTCTTTTCCTTACCTCAGCACCAAGTCCGAATCGAAAACCATCAGAGAATCTTGTGCTTGCATTGTGGAAAACAGCAGCACTGTACAATTTTAAAAGAGTTTAGTTTCCAATATATTCAACACTCAAAAACACATAAAATGCTTTTAGTACATTGTTTGTTTATTTACCTGTCCACTCGGCTGAGAAATATCTCTGCGACTTCACTATCTTCTGTCACTATGCAATCAGTGTGTGCACTGCTCTCACAAATCAGACAAAAAAAATAAGTGACCACACTTATTCTCAGCACATGCAAGGAATACAGAACGGTAGGCCCTTTGGTATCTTAGTAGTTGGAATCAGCAATAATTTTACCTTCCGTGTTGGTGAATATGATCTATAGCACCATGTACGTCTTCTACAATTTCAACGGTGCAGGCCTTGGAACTGTACTCGTGATGAAATGATCGTGTTTCTGTAATGTTCAGTTTAGTACTTGCTCTTGGTCCACCATACAAAGTCACGCCTGCAATTTCACATGTACACTTTCAAACAAAAGTTTCTAATAAAAAGAATTAACAAACTAAATCTTATTATTTATGAATTGAAACACATAGTTCACTGATAGGTCCAATAAAACACACCCATTTTATGACTCACCATTGGATTGCAGAGTATATACAAGCTCATTCAGAACACCATTATGCTCCAGATCCTTATGTACAAGAAGGGTTTCCTAATGAAAGGAGAAAATGAAGTGACACAAGAAGTTATAAGAGAACCGAATACGAAAATCACTATATGCCTAAGTAGACAACTAGACATCACTGAAAAAAGGTAAAAGTCTCTAACCATCGTGTTACAGGCTGCTGGGTAGTCTAACTTTGCATCTGAAATTATGCGCTTTGCCATGTCCAATTTACAAGACTTGTCAACATATACATGACAGATTCCATCTGGAAGAACAAAAATCTCTAAGCTATGTTCTCTCTAGGCCAGTTCAGCTTAATGGGAATTAAACTTGAAAACATACCAGCATGCCCTAGTACAGGGATTTTCGTCGAGCTTTTTATCTGAGAAACAAGCTTGTTGCTGCCTCTTGGGATCACAAGATCAATTACATCATCAAGCTGTTTGCATAAATGCAATTGATGGATTCCAGTTTAAGTAGGGATATAATCACTTACGATGACTTTCCATTCATATATATATTTACCTTAAGCAAATCAGGAATCTCCTCTCTTGACGTCACAAGTCCTATAAGTTTACCTCCAACAGTCTCCGGAATTGCATCAGTGATCACCTAATAATGACAGAACTTAGATATTTACTCCAATATATATGAAATATGAGGTTAGTGTGTACCTTGTGTAAGATAGTATTTGATCGACGAGCTTCCTTTCCACCCTTCAACAAAAGACCATTTCCACTTCTGATTGCAAGCGAAGCTATCTATTTGATTCATTGATAGAGCATAATGTTCAGCAATCAGAATCTAAGTCTAAAAAGCCTGAAGTCCAATGACTTCTGACATACCTGAACAAGTGCGTCAGGCCGGGATTCAAATACAATCAAAAGAACACCTAGTGGTGATGAGGTCTTCTCTAAAATAAGGCCATCTGCAACCTGTTACATATAAAAATTTCAAGAATAATATGAATTTGACAACTTTTTTCAGGTTAGCTTAAAGGAAGATTTACTGCATATTTCATCATATATTACCTGAGTTTTCTGTAATACACGACCGATTGGATCTTCCATTTTGGCGAGCTGGCGAATGGAAGCTGCAAGACTTGAGATCTATCATTAACAGAACAATGTAAAGTTAGAAATGAATGGGCCTTGTGAATAGGAAAAAATTGGTACAGTGTATTTAATCACACAGTGAATAGTCTCTTGCCTTCCCTGGCTTCATAAATAAGCGAGCTACCAACGACTCTTCATATCCAGCTTCTTGTGCTGCAACAACATCTAAGTCATTTTCAGCTTTGATTGTTTTCTCGTTTGCTTCAAGGGCATTGGCAATATCCAGTAGAATTTTTTCCCTATCTTCTGAAGACAAGGCCTGTAAGCAAATTGCAAACAAGTTGAGTTCACTTACCAAAAGGGAAACAAATAAAAATTTAAAAGTTGGGTAAACATGAGCCCTAAATTTACCTGAAGTTTTCGGGAACTTTCCCTTGCAGCAACTGCCATGTCACGAGAAGTAGTATCTATAACCGGAGCCCACAAATGAGCATCTTGATGGAACAGGGTACCGACACGCAGTCCTCTAAGGACTTTAGCTATATTATCAGCTGCATATCCACTTTAAGAAAATAATAGCAAGAAAATTATCACTCTTCCATCCAACAGTATATGCTAACTTATGAGTATCGAAAGGCCTATACCTGGTTATGATAACAGGAATGCCACCATAAGCTGCATTAGCAGCAGCTTTAACTTTTGCAGTCATACCCCCTCGCCCTAGTCTAGACTTTTCACCAAANGTAATCTCGTCCTGATGCTTTTCTTTAATGAATGTGTGGATTAGCTTTGAATTAGGATCGCTTGGAGGACCAGTATAAAGACCCTCAACGTCACTTAGAAGAATCAAAAGATCAGCTTTCAGTTCCAGCGACAGTAGAGCAGCTAAGCTGTCATTATCCCAAAATATACCAGTAGCATCCTGCGTAGACCAAAGTGCGTTGAAGCTCTAGCTTAGACTAAATGATTCATAAAACCAGAAAAAAATCACTCAATTGAAGTTTAATCATGTAGAGCCAACTAGTAATGCTTAAATATATATCTCACACCTCCAAAGGTAGCAGAAGTTTATGGCAAAAGCAACAAAAAGAAGCAGGCAACAAACCTTATACGTCAATCTGTGCAAAATACAGAGAAGGTTAAGATTCTAACAATTTTTGTTGTTCATTGGTTCAATGATCCAAAATACAGGAGTCTAATGATAAGTCAATATGTGCAAAAAAAAGTTGGCAGAAATTGAACAACTTGTTTCAGACAGAGGTGCTAAAGTTCCTAAGATTAGTAGGCACGTCTTCTCCAGCTTCAGTGAGACACTTCACTAACTCTTGAGCAATAGCCTTGTTCTGTTTGGTGAAGAAGGTGTGTGCAACACCCTTTTTACCAGCTCTCCCTGTCCCTATCCTGCTGATTCTGTGGAGATAATCCTTTATTGTTAATGGGAAGCTGTAGTTTATTACAACTTTCACATCAGAGATATCCAACCCTCTTGCTGCTATATCAGTTAGTACCAGCAATGGGTAAGTTACTTCTTTGAAGGATGATACAGACTCTCTCCTTTTACTATGTGCTATGTTTCCATGTATTGACATAGCTTTTCAACCTCTATATAGAGTTAAATATGTACAATTTAGATTTTAGATATTAATGCAATGTAAACTTCTATGATTTTTTGTTGAGATCAAACCTGTTCTGAAGAGAATAACCTAGACTGTCAGCTTCCATCTTGTCCAAGGCATATATCAAAACACTATTACTGCATTTAACAAAACAATTGGGTAATTAATTAGTACAAATTAAACAAAAGGTAAAAATTTGGACAAAACTGATTAGCCGATTTACTTTTGAGATTTATGGTATTTATTTAGTAAAACATCAAGGCGCTTAACACGGACATGCTCGTCCAATACCTGTTTGCATAACCAATACCAAATATGTGTTGTTAAGGGTGTGACTAAAGTACAAAATACTATACTCACAGAAAATATGTACCTCAAAAAATTGTTGCGTCATATCGTAATTAGCAACCGAACCACCTTTGACTACCTTGAATGGGTTTGGACCCATGAATTCCTGAGCTAACTTATCAACATACAATGGCCAAGTTGCACTGAACATGACCATTTGACGAACTATAAGACAGATAAGAAGAAGAATGAGAATTTTCAATAAAATGTGGTAATTGGGAATCAAACAAGTTCTATGTGATAATGCCAGTACTTGCCTTTATTTGTCTTGCTGAATATACACCGGACTTGTTCCTCAAAACCCATATGAAACATTAGATCTGCTTCATCCAATACCTATCATGTAAGAACATGTGTTACCATCTAATAAGTAATAACTAGGACTCTGATTTAAGAATATGATTAAAAAATTTCTGTTGGTTACCACAAAGGAAACATCTGAGAGACAAAGCTCATTAGATTCAATCACGCATCTCAATCGACTGGGCGTAGCAATCACAATATCCTAGCCAGATAAGATCAGAAAAATGTCATTTGACTGATCCACCAACACAAAGACAGTTTAACATAACAAGAAGTCTTACAAATCCAGAATTAATTTTGGTGTTTTCAGGCTTTATATCACTTCCATCACACACAAAAATCCATTTCAAACCACACCGTTCCCCAGCTCCGCTCAAATCATCAAAAATCTACCAATTTATCACCAAACCAAGAAACACAAAAACTAAGAAAATGTGAACATTAACCATATGAACTAAAACTGATCATCAAACCAGTTAGTTATATACCTTAATAGCCAACTCTCCTGTCGGAGAGAGAACAAGACAAGCCGGATTTTTGGATTGTTTAGGAATCTTATTCTTCTCTAACACGTGCATAATCGCTGGAATTCCAAACGCTAATGTCTTACCTAGATTAACATATCAAAGTTACAATTTTTAAAACAATCTCAAGACTTTCATGCTTCCCACTATTTTGAAATCAATAACACAAACCTGATCCAGTTTCAGCAATCCCGATAAGATCATGACCATCTAACAAAAACGGCCACGAGTGCGACTGAATCTCCGAAGGTTTCTCGAATCTCTCAAGGCAACTTAGAACATTCTCAGGTATTTTAATTCATTAAACGATTTCAAAGCTGCATATTTTGCTTCATCCATATCTTTTCCCGTCACATTAGCCTCCTTCTCATCTTCTCTGTTTTCTTCCTTCTTCTTCTTCTTTTTTCATTACTCAACTCTTCTTTTGCCTCGTGTTTCCTCTTCTTCTTCTTCTCCTTCTTCATCTTCTCTTCATTACTCAATTCTTCATCTGCTTCGTGTTTCCTCTTCTTCTTCTCCTTACCCTTCTTCATCTTCTCCTTCTTCTTCTTCTTCTTCTTCTTCTTCTCTTCATTACTCAACTCTTCCTCTGCCTCGTGTTTCCTCTTCTTCTTTTTCTCCTTACCCTTCTTCATATTCTCTTCATTACTCAACTCTTCCTCTGCCTCGTGTTTCCTCTTCTCCTTCTTCTCCTTACTCTTCTTCATCTTCTCCTTCTTCTTCTTCTTCTCTTCATTATTCAACTCTTCCTCTGCCTCGTGTTTCCTCTTCTTCTTCTTCTCCTTACCCTTCTTCATCTTCTCTTCATTACTCAACTCTTCCTCTGCCTCATGTTTCCTCTTTTTCTTCTCCTTACCCTTCTTCTCAAGAAGAAGAAGAAGAGGAAACACGAGGCAGAGGAAGAGTTGAGTATGAAAAAAGAAGAAGAAGAAGGAGAATATGAAGAAGGGTAAGGAGAAGAAGAGGAAACACGAGGCAGAAGAATAGTTGAGTAATGAAGAGAAGATGAAGAAGGGTAAGGAGAAGAGTAAGAAGAAGAGCAAACACGAGGCAGAGGAAGAGTTGAGTAATGAAGAGAAGAAGAAGAAGAAGAAGAAGAGGAGGAAACACGAGGCAGAGGAAGAGTTGAGTAATGAAGAGAAGAAGAATAAGGAAGAAAACAAAGAAGATGAGAAGGAGGCTGATGTGACGAGAAAAGATGTGGATGAAGCAAAATATGCAGCTTTGAAATCGTTTAGTGAATTAAAATTACCTGAGAATGTTCTAAGTTGCCTTGAGAGATTCGAGAAACCTTCTGAGATTCAGTTGTCCCGGGGCTCTGTTTCCTGAATTTGGAATCAGAGGATTCAATTGTTACATAAATAAGGTCTAAACTCTTGTTTTATTATATGCTTTTCAATAAATTCTCATTTGTGTTAGTTTGGGAAAACTAAACAATTCATACCTCAATTTTTTTGTATCATGATTTATATATGAGTAATGAATTTTGAGTAAATGCTATAATTAATCTAAATAACATATTTTAAAAAGTTTTTATTAAACATTTGAAACGGTGTTAAAACATGTATTGTATTTATCGTTGTTGAAAAAAATTGTTATTTCATGCTTAAACTTTAAAAACTGTGAAAATTCGTATATGTCGTTATTTAAAAATATCTAAACTATATATCCAAAATGGACTGTCTCTACGTTTCAGCAGTCTATGCATCCAACTTAGGAAGTGAGAGAAATGAGTTATGGGTGGAATTGATAAATACCTTCCAGACGTTTAATCTACAAGTTAAGCCTTTGGTCTGTAGGAGGAGGCTTCATCAATAGTCAAATGATGGAGTTAAGGGACACTCTTCAGCAGCTTGAACTATTTGACAATCGATATCAAGGGCCCAGGTTTACATGGTCTAACAGATGTCCAGTTAATCCTATTGCCAAAAAATGGATCGCTTTCTAGTAAACCACATTTGGCTAAACCTATTCCCACAATGCTACTCCACTTTTCTACCCCCAGAAATTTCAGATCACTGCCCCTGTATTTCAACCTTTTCCAACCCTATCCCTACCAAGGCCATTTAAATTCTTTAACTTCCTAATAAAGCACCAACACTTCAACCAAACTGTTGCAGACGCTTGGATTCATGCTGGGACTTTTGCTAATGACCCATCTCTAGGTCATAAGTTAAAGACTATCAAGAGAGAGCTAATAACACTAAACAGAGAGAATTTCACAAAAATTCAAGAGAGAGTTAGTGAGGCTAAACGTTTGTTACAATGTGCGTAGGTACAATCACTCTCAAATCCAACACCGCATTCATTCCAACAAGAAAGCTCTGCAACAAAAATGGGAATTTGTCAAATCAATTGAAGAATATTTTCTTAGACAAAAATCAAGAATCAATTGGCTGCGGGAAGGAGATCAGAACTCAAGCTTCTTCCACAGAATTCTCAAATCTCGAACAAGCCAAAATTCCATAAGGTCGTTCTCTACCATCAACAACCAAGCCATCTCAGACCCCGTCTTGATGAGTCAGCATGTAGTGGAACACTTTAGAAACATCCTTGCTCCTACTCATCCACCAGCTTCACCTGCCTCTATTGCTTGGCTCCGCTCTATCCTGTCCTTTAGATGTACAGATCTTCAGAAACAACAGATGAATCAATTCCCCTCCTCGGACGTCATTGCTTCATCCTTGCTGAAACTTAACCCCAACAAGTCCCCGGGACCAGATGGTTATACATCAAGTTTTTATAAAGCATCATGGAACCTGATAGGAAATGAAGTTACAGTGTCAATTTCAAAATTCTTTCAAACTGCTTTCCTGCCATCCACAACCAATGCAACAATCCTCTCACTTGTTCCAAAAAAGCCAGGTGCATCTCTCATCAGTGACTACAGACCTATTTCTCTGTGTAACACGCTCTACAAGGCCATCAGCAAAATCCTAGTAAAAATGTTGAAACCTATCCTACCAGATTTGATAGCTCCAAATCAAACAGCTTTCATCAGATGAAGATTGCTACTGGAAAACACTACCTTAGCATCTGAGATTATGAATGGATATCATAAGGAAAACAGACCTAAAAGAATTACTCTAAAAGTTGACATCGCAAAGGCCTTTGATACAATCAATTGGGACTTCATATTCAAAACTTTAAGAGCATTTGAAATCCCAGAAACTTATCTGTCATGGCTGTCAGCTTGCGTTCATACGCCCTCTTTTTCTGTAGGATACAATGGGGAAATCCATGGATATTTTAGAGGAACCCAAGGCCTTAGGCAGGGAGACTCATTGTCCCCCTACTTGTTCGTGATTGCAATGAATTGCCTGTCAGAACTCAGAATTATTGAACAGGGGAGAGGGAATTTTGGATATCATGATAAGTGTAAGAAACCAAAACTCACCCATTTGTGTTTTGCAGATGATTTGTTGATATTTACTGAAGGTAGTCTAACCTCAGTTCAAGGAGTCATGTGGATCCTACAAGAGTTTAAAGAAATTTCAGGACTCAGCATTAGCTTACAGAAATCAAATATTTACACAGCCGGTCTGTCTCCCTCTGAAGTAGATGAAATCTACCAAGCTGCACAAATACCTCCACGCACTTTACCTGTTAGATACCTTGATGTGCCATTGTCCTCCAAGAAGCTCTCTCTTTCCAGTAGTGCCCCTTTGCTGCAAAAAATAAAATCAAAGTTCATCTCATGGACAGTCAAGACCCTCTCCTTTGCAGGCAGACTAATGCTTATTAATACAGTTATCGCATGAATTACTAACTTCTGGTGCTCAAGTTTTATACTACCTAAAGCTACCATCAAGTCAATTAACAGAATGTGCGGCTCATTTTTATGGAAAGGGTCATTAGAAGAAACTAATTCAACTAGAGTCTCGTGGCAAAGCGTCACAATGTCTAAAGAAGAAGGGGGTTTAGGACTGCGAGACCTAATATCATGGAACAAGGCTTGTACCTTAAAGCTTATTTGGATGCTTTATTTCAGATCAGGTTCAATTAAGTGGCATGGTTCAAAAAAGAAATTCTAAAGGATCAGTTGTCAAACTTCTGGACAGTAAAGAAATCACAAAAACACTCATGGTTAGTCAACAAACTCATAAAGATAAGGGCAGAAGCATACAATTGGATTAGGGTGAAGATAGGAGATGGAAGAGACTGTCGCTTTTGGACAGATAATTGGTCCCCCTTCGGTAGTCTCCTCCAACTCCTAGCGCCAGAACAAGACTCAAGATTAGGAATTCCTTTGAACTCCACGCTCCACCAATTGTACAGGAATGGTAGATCGCAGATTCCTCCAGCCCGGTCAAACTCACAGCTGCAGATACATGTTCATATGACAACCATATCATTAGCTTCAGTATCGGATCAGTATGAGTGGATAGTGGATGGAACTAAACAAACCTCCTACAAAACCAGCAAGATTTACAGCCTATTAAAAGATCATAATCCAGTAGTTCAATGGAGGAAAGTTGTATGGAATAAATTTGGGATTCCAAAGCATAGATTCCATACATGGCAAACTGTTTTAGATAGAATTCCTACGCGTGATAGACTACAAAGCTGGGGACATCTCGGATCCGGTTTGTGTTCTCTGTAACATGGAAGTTGAAAGTCGCGACCACATCTACTTTCAATGTCCGTACTCATGGGAACTCTGGAAACGAGCAGGGAATCGATGTAAACTACAGCCAACAAGAAAATGGGGACAAACACTTCAAAGATTGCAATTGCGTGGCGGGTCTACACCTCAAAAAACGCTACAGCTAATTGTTTGGCAGACCGCATGACTCACTCCTTCACCAACTCTGTTCACTTGTCAAAAACAAGATCTCGGCAGTAAGAGATCAGAACCAGGCTATTGCATCTGCAATGATGGAAGAATGGTTAGATGTGAGAGAAAATTATAAAAAAAATTAGCTGGAGCAGAAGATTGTAGACCGAAGAAGAGATTAAAGTGGTCAACGATTGACGAGATGGAATTGGCAAAGGATAGAAGAGTGTGGACGATAATTGGAGGTCGGTGTTGGTTGGTGTGCTCATTCATTTCGAATGATAATCGATTCTTTACAAATCACAAATGGCCAACGAAATGGGCTGAATTTTAACTACACATCAATTGGGTTTTTGCTTCTTCTAATATAGCTTAGGGCATTTCTCTGTATTTTGGGCTTACACAAGCCTAGTAACTTTTGTATTTTTTTTTCTTTTCAAAATTAATAGATGGCCCTTTATAAAAAATAAAATATATATATATATATATATATATATATATA
>OVAV01001245.1:0-11451 GCA_900406375.1 Iberis amara
TCGAAAGAAGTATATAAAATTTTAAATGATAACAAAATTTTTAAATTTTTAAAAAAGTGTCTCTAGTTTTCTAGATAATATAAACCAATTTTGTATATTTTTAGTTATTGCTTTCAAATACATATTACTAATAACAAAACACGGGTTTTAAAATAAATTTCATTATATGAATCTTAATAATACAAGTTATTAATTTTATAAATTAAATTATTATTCTCCCCGCATATTATGCGGGCATTTATCTAGTATTTATATAAATTACATGATAAACTTGAAGCTACTAGATTCATGGGATATAACTCTATCTTTTAAAATTCTTAAAAATTAATGAACCAATAACATTCTATTAATTTTATAAATTTTATTTATTGAACTTTTGTAAATTTTACTAAGCTAATTCATGAATTTAATAAAGCTAATTCATAAGTTTTCAATAATTAGCCAAAAAAAACAAAATAAAATAAAGAGTCCCAAAGCTTCAAAAATCACAATACGGCGTATAATTTGCTCATTCCCCTTTCTCGCCTCCCTCTCCTTTCTACTTCCTCTTCCCCTCTCTCTCTCTCTCTCTTTTTTTTTTTTTTCAATTTCTTCTTCTTCGAAACAAAGTAGCTTCAAATCCAATCCTCTCAATACTGATTTCATCACTACCATATTCATATATACATACACATACACGTACTCAGACCTTTTCGGGTCTGGTTCCAGATCGCGAAAAGCGAGATTACGTTTTTTCAAAAAGAGGGAATGGTGGTCGGAAGTGGGGCTAGGGTTTCTATTCCGGCGAATACTCGGAAAATGATTCAGAACATTAAAGAAATCACTGCTGGTAACTACAGCGAAGATGAGATTCACTCAATGCTTCATGAATGTAACATGGATCCTGATGAGACCGCTCAACGTCTACTTCTTCAAGGTATTATGATCTTATATTGTTCTAATTTCACTTGTTTGCTTTCTTGATTTCGGTTTCTTCATTGGATCCACTATGTGATTCTAGGTTTCGATTTTTTGGGGGTTTTGATTTTTTAGCTTAGGTTTTAGGATGTGATTCAGCTTGTATTTGAATTTTCTAGGTTTGATATCATCAGGTTCGTTGCTTGTTCATACGTTTGGAAGTTTCCATTGCTTTGAAATTAGGATTCTTATTGGTTAAGAGTTTGAAACCTAGTTCACTGGATCTATTGGTGGAGCTTTAGCTATGTTTAGCTTTCGTTGTTAACTAGGAGAGAAGTTTCTAGGATAGGTTTTAAGTTTTGTGCAATGAGTTATTCTATGCTAAGCTCTGAAATTGTGGATGATTCTGCAGATCCATTTCATGAGGTTAAAAAAAGGCGTGATAAGAGAAAAGAGGTATGTTTTGATTATATTACATGGGCTTTAATGTAAAATGTGTTTGAAATGCACTAAACAACAATGTTATCATATGCAACAGAACCTTAGCAACAAGGATTCTGTTGAATCACAATGGAGATCAGGTGGTCCAGGACGTGGTAGTAAGGGTGGTCGGATGAATTTCTCTTCTCGTCATTCACCACATGGTAAACAACAATCATATGTATTTAATGATTATTTTGTTGTATCTCTAAATATACAGCATCAGTTTTTTTTTATGAAAGGTGGTTGCTTAGCGGTCATAATCCTGTGTTATGTTTACTAGAAATTGATTCTTGCCTGCTTTTCTAGTTAAAGTATGTGATATTGAAATTTTCAGTAATTGATGAAGTGTGTTTTGAATGTTTGCTTCTAATTCAGATGGTGCTGGTGCAAAGCATTCTTTCAGAAAAGAAAATGGTCCAAAGCAGGTCAAAGATCCATCCACTTCAACATCCCAAGAGATAAAAACTAAAGAGAATGCTTTGGTGTCAAGGTGATTATCGTCATATAGTACAAATTCCTATTATGTGACATACTTATGATCTGTGTTTTCTTTTCTTTTTTTTATTGTTGACAGCCTTTCAGCTGAGAGTGATAAAAGTTCTGTTGGTTTGACATCAGGAAGCTCTGACGTTCATCATCCTTCCAATCTACCAGCTAGTTCAGGTCAACTGAAAGCTACTGGATCTTCAGTTCCCTCAAACAACATTTATGGTGCACCATCTTCTGTTGAAATAAGTAAAAACCGTGTAGCATTGGGATCTAGGGAGCAGAAGTCATCTGATTCTCTGCCACTCCCTTGTCCATCCTCTTCTGAAGTTCGTTCTACATCTTCAAATCCCAAGTCAGCAAGCGAGCAAACAGCACATGAGCAACACATTGGAGAAAGCAAGTTCCACACCAGATCCCGTGGGGTTGGGAAGGCTGCCATGAATGATGGTTATGTTCCAAGGCCTGCTTCATCTCATAGCAACAGCACAGGTAGTCGGCCTTCTTCCAACTACAGTAATCGGTCACATCAGACTGTTGGTACTCAAAGAGGTAATACATTTATTTCTGAAGTTTTGGATTTCTGCTATCTGTGAAGATAGATCATTTAGAATATACTCTATCTGTTAAAATGTGCCTTATATTAAAACTAAACTCTTTTTGTCTGTTATAGCTCTTTTTTTTTTTTTTTGCATCTGTAATATTCCGACATATTCATGGCTGCTTGTTTCTAGGTACTGGTTCCATTAAGGAATGGAAACCAAAGCCAGTGAACCATAGCACTACCCAGGGTTCTGGTGTGTCATCTGCAACTGAAGATCCTGCAGTTCCTATTGAATCCAGTGACAAATCTGCTGAAGATGTTATCCCTTCAGCGGAGGGCACATCTAGATTGCAGAGGCAGCTTGAAGACTTGCAGATTCAACGTCAGCATGTTATTATTCCAAACCACATCCTTGTTCCAGAGGCTGAACGAACCAAGTTAAGCTTTGGAAGCTTTGATGCTGGCTTTTCTATAACATCAAGCTCAGTGGGCTTTTCAGAGGATGAAAAGAGATCTGCACCTCTTTCTCTGAATTCACAGGAAGTTGAAAAAGATTTTGAAGACGAGAATTTTAGGTATCTATGATTCTATCTGTCTCTGCCTTGTCAATTACTGTTTTTTTTATCGAGCTATTAAATACTCTCAATTTGGAGTGAAATGAGTTGGAAGCTTATCCCTGGACTAGCTAGCCTTAAACATTCGGATTCCCACCATCTGTTAATAATAGATTATTGAGGAGAATAGGTGAAAGAAATTTCCTTGTGTAGTTCGCTGTTTTTACTTAGTAGCATAACTGAAACTTCCAAATCACTATGGTGCACTTTAGATTCTAGGTGTAACAAAGAATTTTTTTTTTTGGCATGCTGTAGGCTGCCAGATAATTTAATAGTGTCATATTACCAGTGCCTAATGTGATTTTTCTCCTTATAAATTCAGTCACGCAACTGTTCATTCGACTGAAAAGGAAGAGGAAAATAATGTGTATTCCGAATCGCCACAAGTTCCAGATGATATGGCTGGTGAAGTTATTACTGTGACTAATGTTGCTCCAGAGTATGATATCTCCAAGCAAGAGAATATGTTGGAGTCTGAAAGTAACCAAAACTCTTTTGACCATGTTCCAACTAATCTTATCGGGCTTGTTCCTCCAGCTCCTGGGAGCCAGCTACCACAATTCGAGAATGCTGACCTTCAAGCACATGATGCCCTTCGTATTCCCAATTTTGTGGTATTCCTTAAACCATTAATTATGCATAGCTTTTACTCTTCATTGTTAGGCATTTCTCATCTCTAACTTGTCTATTAAGTGAACTATACTTTTGCTGTTTGAAGGTCCAACAACCATTTGATACAGCAAGTTACTATGCTCAGTTCTACCGCTCTGGCCCTGAAAGCGATGGCCGTGTTTCTCCCTTTGTTTCCCCAGGGGTTGCATCCAAGTTTAATGGGAATGTTGCAATATTGCCTCCACATTCGTCTCCAACTGTGCAAGAGGTAACTCCACTGGTAACTCAAGCCGCTGGGATGATGCAGAGTTCGATACCTCTCACGCAGCAGCCTGTATCTGTTTTCCGCCCCCCGGGTGTACATATGTCGCATTATCCACCAAATTACATGCCACCATATGGACACTACTACTCCCCATATTATTTACCTCCCCCGACAATGCACCAATTCTTAGGCAACGGTGCGTTTCCTCAGCAACCTCAATTAAGCGGCGTATATCCTGCTCCTCCACCACCTGGAGCTACAACAGGAGGCAAATACACACTTCCTCATTACAAACCGGGAACTAATAGTGGAAACTTGACTCATGTTGGTATCCCTGGTGGTTATGGACCAACATATGGTTCCTTCCCAACAGGATATAACCCCACCTCTGCTGCTTCAGCCGGGAATTCAACTTCCAATGAAGATCTTAACACCGTGCAGTTGAAAGAAAACAACGGCTACATCGCAACAGCGCAACAGGTATTTCTAAGTTCTGAGTTCTGAATTTTTTATTTTTCTTAGTATTCGGTTTTTAATGGGTTATTTTTTATTTTTAATCGGTTATGTTTGGTTTTTAATCGGTTATTTTTGGTTAGTAATCAGTTATTTTCGTTTTTTCATCGGTTATTTTTCGGTTTTTATTTCGTTTTATTCTCGGGTATTAATCGGTTACTAACTGAACCGAACCAATAGATATCCGAACCGACCGAAACCGAATTGTCTAAGATAACCGATTGGATACTATACTACCCTAACCATAATAACTGAAACCGAACACAACCGAACCGAAACTGAATGGTTAACCGAACGCCCAGCCCTACTTTATCCCCTCCCCCTCGCAAAACCGATGTCGAAAGATAGTGAGTTATATATACTTGGGTCTCTGCAGAGTGAAGCATTACCGGTATGGATCGCTGGACCAGGACGAGAAGTGTCAAGCTCTTTCTATAATTTACAACACCATGGACAACACATGACTTACGCACAAGCACAAGCTGGTCATGTCGCGTTCCCAGGTATGTATCACCATCCGGGACAAGCAGGAGGAGTTCATCATCAGCTCTTACAACAGTCTCAAGGTGAAATGGTTGCACCGCCGCCGCCGCCTAATGTTTTTCAACAGACTCAGCAAACACAGATGAATTGGCCAAGTAATTACTGAAAAAACACCAAATCTTAAAGAAGAAAGGATTCAAATTTGCAGAGAAGTTTCAGTTTCAGCTCTGACTTGAGTGTGTGTTTTGTGTGTCATCTAACAAAATTACTGAAGAAATGGGACTTTATAAAAGGTTATGAAGGGATTGACAAAGAATGAAATCATTAAAGGCTTAGAGGAAGGTATTTTTATGAATCTTTTGTGTTTTTGATGTTTCTATATCTTTTTTTTTTAGCAAAAATTATTTTGCTTTTTTACTTAGTTTTGTAAGAGGTCTTTTTGTAGCTCTCTTATTTAAAAAAGTTTATGAGCTAAAGCCAAGAACTTTTGATGTATCTGAAGACTCTTCCTTCTCTTCTTAGCCTTTTGATCAATGCTTCTAAATCTGGATATGCTATCAATCTTTGTCTTTCCTCAACTTTGATCTGTTCTGGTTCCTTGAATTTATTAAAATTTTAACTCATTAAAACATGACACATATATAATAATGAATCTATTGCCTATATATAGTTTATGATGTTAATCTTTTTTTTTTTTGTCGTTTATTTCATTAGAATAGATATTACACACGCAAACTACACAAACGGCCATTGTAACATCAATTCCGAGAAAACTAAAGCTAGCGGGCCATGAACAAATCCCCGGAAACACAACAACAAAACCAAACCCAACAACAAAACCGAGAAACTAGGAGACCAAATAGAGATAAAAGGCAAAAGGAGTCAAGTCAATGCTAAGGCTAAACGAAGGTTAGGCGACAACTCTTAAACCCGAAGAAAAAAGCCAGGTGACAAAACACATCCAGCGAGACCTTCCGAGGTGAATCCAGAAGCTACCTCATAGTTGATAACAAGCAACTCCTCCGGAAACGGATAGAAACGAGAAGACAAAGTCTCGAATCCTAATTGAACCGGACACGGCAAAGACGATACAACGTCAATAAGAGCCTTAAAAGAGATACCAAACGAATGCTAAGATCTCGGACTGATCTTGGATGTAGTGAAAAGGAGCGCTTCACTTACTACCGGAGACACTAAATCATAGGGGATAAAGCGAAGACCGAACCCAGGAAAACAAACAATATTCCTACGAAGAGAAGCCGAAACCAAAACTCAAACGAAGCCCAAAACAAAGACCAAACCAACCAATCAAACCAAATGGACTAAACCGAAAAAAACACTTGAAGCTGAGAAAACAGAAAGGAAAACCCGCACACGCTAAAAAGAGAGAGACAACTATAAACAAAACAAAAACCAAACCAACCAATGATGTTTATCTTTTAGAAAATTTAAATGTGAATTTAAGTTGTACTCCTTATGTTAAATATTAATTGCCTTTGTGGAATATTTTTTTGTTGAAGTATTTTTAACTAAATTTTTAGAATTTGTGTTACACAACTTAAAAAATGAAATAAATGAAGAGAGTAAACTTGTAGTGTGGATTAGATGAACTTCTCTTATGTAACATAAAGTTTATGTTTGAGCCAATAATAAATTCACGAAACTGTCTTTAATTTACATGAATGCCGAAAACAAACACAAATGGAAATGCATATACAATCATATTTTTTGTTATTTACTCTAATCCTCCCTGCTTCTTAAACTACCCAAGAGAAAGAACAAAATTCATGAAACCCTGATCCATATCACTTGAAGAAGCAAAGACAACAAAGTTGGATAATCTTTTTTGTCAAAGAATGATCTCTCTGAACCAAGAATGAATCTTCTGATGCCAAAAAAAATCCATTGAAGAATGAGTGAATCCCAAGAATTGAATGGATCATCAGCCTAGGCCCTTCTCAAACCAAACTAGTCATCTTTCAAGTTTCTGACTTGAAACTACCCATCAAGCAAAAACCTTTCTTTTTCGGTTTTTTTCGCAAAGTGTTTACCTTTCAAAGAGACTCCTTCAATAGCTTCTGGTTGGTGTAAGAGGGTCATAGTCATAAGCTTCACCAGCTTTAACAAATCTACCCTTTACTCTGCGTCTAACATCAGCTCTTGCTTTGCGAGAAGCATACCTTACTCTCTTATCAAACCTGTTTCAAAGAAAAAAAAATCAGTGTCTCAATAGAACAACCTCAATGTATTAAGGTGGGCACTCAGGTTTCGGGTTCGAGTTTGGTTCAGGTAATCGGGTTTTTCGGTACAGGTTTTGTTTTTGTTTTTCGACCAAAACCCGACATGGAACCGAGATTTTTTTTTAAGGTCGGGTTTTTCGGTTTTTGTTTCGGGTATAATTTGGATTTTTGATCTTGTATTCTGGATATGTGGTTCAGGTTTTTTTGGTTAATAAAGTTAATTCGGGTAATTTAGGTCCAAAATCCATTTAAAACCCGAATTACCCAAATAAACCAAACCAAAAACCCAAAAATATGCAACCACAAAATGCAAATTACCCGATCAAAATTATCGATATATAATTACATTTTTTTCCACGTATCCATTCAGATTTCAGTTCAGGCCGGGTATCCAAACTATAAAATCCTAAAAACCGTTTAGATTGTTTGGAAGTACGGTTCAATTTTGGTTCCGATTCGGATTTCGGGTAAAATATTGCATTTGCAAGGTGAGTGCGGGAACTTACTTGCGAGCCTTCTTCTTCTCCTTGTACCTCATAACTGCATTGTTCCGGTTTACCGAATGTGAGCAAGCATTATTCTCCAGTGAAGTTTGAGGAAACCATGGTGGTTCGCCTAAAAGTTGAACCGAAGAAGAAGCACCACATTCTTGAAAATCTCCAGCACTACTTTCTCCGGTAACTCCAGAGAAAGAGATATTCGAATGTGTTGGCTTCGATGTGAAACAAATTATCGGTTCGGTTTTAGAACTCATGAATGAATCATTGCTCTCAGTTGGCTGAACCGAGTTTCGTCCCTCAGGAATAGCTTGATGTTTTTGGAAAAGACTATCGATTCCGGTTTGTCCGAAAAGATCTCCTGAAGTGTTGAATGCTGTTCCGAAAAGCTCTTCGTAGTTCTCAAGTGCTAAGTTAACTTCATCCATACCAAGATTTCCATAAAACTCATCTTCACATACTCCAACATCCTTTAAATAAACAAAAACAATATCTCAAATTTAGTAAAACATGATTGATCCATTGATGCTATATATCAAGGGGTGTTAAAATGGGTTATAATCGCGGGCTAAATCCAACCCGGATCGGACCGCCATGGACTGCTTGGACAAAACATTTTTATGTCCATTACAACGCAGATCTCGAGGACATATCCATCACGGGTCGTGGATTTAATGGGTTTTTGTCCACGAGTTGGTTGATCCACCCGCAGACTACTCATTTCCAAATAATAAATAAATAAATTATAGTAATTAATTTTACATATTTAATAAAATATAACATATTGAATTGAATATGTAATACTACACATTGTACGAAATTTAAATACTTATAAAACATATTAAAATTATTTTACACTAAGTAAGGTACTAATTTTAAAATTTATAAAAAAATAATTAATTTTTACATAATGTAAGTATAGATAAAGTGTCGGCATACTAACCCGCTAAACCACAAAAATCTTTGGATGCGGGTTTGAACAAATTATTAATTGTTCGCAGATCAATCCGTCACGGGTCAAAAATATTTGAAACCATTGCGGAACGGACCAAATGGCGACTACTAGCCCGTTTGACACTAACATATTAAAGAAAACAAATTACCTTAGCAAATGATGAATTCACTTGAGCTTCAGGCTTTGAAGATGATCCAACAACAACAACATCTTTCTTATCTTCATTACATTTTTGATTTTGATTGATCTGTTCATCATCATCATCACCATCTATATTCATCATACTCATTTCTTGTTCACAAACACCTTGTCCAGCTAAATCCAAACAAAAAGACCAAATAGAAGCAAGCTCCGAACTCGAAGGACAACCCGAATAGCAACTTATAGTTTGTCTCTTATGATTTTGAGACTTCGAAGTCGAAGAAGAAGAAGATGGAGAATTGTTATTGCTATTATGACCAGACCAATCACAATTTTGACAAAGTGAAACTTTTTCTTCAACACATCTAACTGTTGCAGGTTGTGCATTACATCTTTCACAAACAAGTGTACGAGAATGTCTTTTGGATAATGCATTAGCTGAATGAACACTTCGGTCACAAGAAAGACATAAACAAGCTGCATCAGATCTACAATAAACCATTGATCTTTGTTCATTACAGAAGTCACACATGTAACCCATCTTTCTTCACTCTGTGATTAAACAAAATCAATAAAGAAACTTTAATTAGATTTATAGAGAGAGAGAGAGAGAGAGATTTGGTTGAAAAATTAAGACTTGAAGGAGAAATAGATTTTTACTATTAACAGGTGGAGAAATTAATAACCTAAGAAGAAGGTTAAATAAAGAAAACTTAAACCTACTTCATGAGATTTTTTTTTTTTTTTTTTGATAAAGTTACTTCGTGAGATCTTACTATAAAACATATCAAATTCAGAGCTTTTTTTTGTCTGAACAAGGCAGAGAAACAAAACCCATAAGAGGAAATGAATCAAAACTCGAAATTTACTAACAAACAACAACTAAAGCTTCAAACTTTAGATCAGTAAGAGGAAAATTAATCAAAATTTGAGATTTACTAAGGAACATCAACTAAAGCTTCAAACTTTAGATCAGTAAGAGGAAAATAATTAATTAAATTTCGAAATTTACTAAGAAACATCAACTAAAGCTTCAAACTTTAGATCAGTAAGAGGAAATTAATTAATCAAGATTCGAAATTTACAAACAAAACAACAATAAAAGATTCAAACTTTAGATCAGTAAATCTATAGTGTTTTTTTATTTAAATAAAACCGAATCTAAAATTAAATCAATTCTAACAATCATAATTGGCACTTCACCAAATAATCAAAAACAAAACACGAAAAGCCCTTAATTTAAGATCCAAATTCAACACAAGACATAAACAATTGAAATCAACCCTTCATCAAGAAACAGTGAATAAACATAAACACCAATTATTACACCAATAAAAATGGGTCTAAATCAGAAAATCCAAAAAAAAAACAAAAAGAAAGAAGAAGAAGAACTCACAAATGAAAGATCTTTCTGAACTTGAATCAAAACACAAACCCTAGAAACAGAGCCGATTATTCCAGAACTTCTCTCTGCTTCTCTCTCTCTCTCTCTCTCTCTCTGAGGAAAAAAAATATTAGAGAGATGAATGGATAGACAATGGGTGGGTGTGTCCGCAAAGAGACATGTAGGCTTGTGACTAATATTATTATTTTTTTTAATAAAAAGGTTAAAAAAAAGTGCAAAAAGTAGGTTATGGTGGGTCCCTGTCCACAGCTTGTATATTAAAAAAGTTTAGAAAAAGGTTAATGATATCTCACGCGCTTTGCGAGTATAGAAAGCGAAACTTTACTCGCGACGTGGATGTTAACAAGTGGCTCTTTTTGGTGATATAATAAAGGTTCGCTTTTTCGATTCTTTTGTATGAATCAAAAAAAGTACTCTTACAGATTTTTTTTCCGACATCACAAAAAGAGATATTGTAATAATCCATAAAAATAATATTTTATTTGCTTTGACTTAACAAAACCAAAATATCTTCTTTTTTTGGGTGGGCGTTTAGCAAAATATCTTTTGGGTTATGAAGAAATTTTTTGAAAGAAGAAAGATATTTTTGACGGAAAGGAAAAGGAAGCCAAAAAATATCTGCCAAAGTTAGATATGTGGAATTATTATGAATTTAACAAATTTCGTCTTTGGAAAATAATAAATCAATTATTGATCATTTTGTTTTGTCTTTTTCTTCTTCAATTTATTGTTCACCGGTTTACTAAACCCATTTCTTTTATTGGTAATCCAATTTGATAATTAAGATATGACTTTTACTTAGATCTGAAAATCCATGGATGATGGTCCTACTTAGGCTTAAGAAAATAATCGACTATTTATATCACTAAAATTTATTTATTTGATTATCGATTTAAATAGAATTTCATTTGATTAATTTAGAGATAAATGATCTATCGAAAAATTATTTTTAATATCGTGCAAATAAAAATAAAATACAAAAAAATTGTATAATAATTATTAAAATTAGTAAACAAATCTTTAAAACCTTCCAATATAACATACCCAACAATTAGAATTAGATTGAGGTAGAACCCACAGCTCGACAATGAAGGAGTTATGTTTACATAACAACAAAAATACTAAATGTATTGGGATATTAAGAATACTTTCCTAAACTTGCATAGTGTATATTGCTCTCTTGTGATTGGTCTTAGGTTTTAGGGCTTTCATATAAACTGTTGTATATAAGGTTCGATTAACAGAATGAATAAACAACACCTTGAGTTTTGATAGTCACGTTGAATGTAATTTGACATGGTATCAGAGCATGAACA
>OVAV01001246.1:0-13938 GCA_900406375.1 Iberis amara
GGTGCTATATGATGATAGTTTGGGGGGAAATAGATCGTCTTTCCACAAATAAAATATATATAAAGAAAGTATGGTTCTCAAACAAAGAAATATGCTTATTGGATTTCCTAAAGACGAACACCGAGAGAAAGAGATGTGTGTGCGTTATTGTGAATTAGTGGTGAATTGCAAGCTGGATTCCTATTTTGGGGGCTTAATACTAATTACTAACTGGTGAGTTGCAGCTGGATTCCCATTTTTGGGTACTTAAAGTCTTAATCATTTCTTTAATCCAAATCTTAAGTACACTCCCTTCGTGCGAAGTAAGCCACAAAAGTCACGATTTTGAGTTCCTCTGACCATACGTAATGTCGGCTTGAGAATTGTTTGACTTCTTTATCATGTGGACTAATTTCTAAAAACGTATGAGAATTGGCTCATTATATATTTGACTATTATTATGAACGATAAATTAATAAGCCCATCAATTAATCAATCTATACAATCTGAAGCCCATATGGGCCTTTAATGATTAGCCCATTTTAAGTTATAACATACTCCGTCTCCATCAGATAGTTTGCGGAAAAAATGAACTCCGAGTCAAGTAACGAGTCTTTTAAAATCGGCCAGCGAGTCCACTCGCTCAACGATCCGCGTCGAGTGGGCACCGTGAAGTACATCGGAAGTGTGGAAGGGTACTCAGGCACCTGGATCGGCATTGATTGGGATCAAGATGGTGATGGGAAGCATAATGGTTCCGTCAATGGCGTTTTCTATTTTAAAGGCCGGTCCCAGAGCTCTGCTTCCTTTGTTCGCTCCCAGAATCTTAGCCATGGTATTACGCTGCTTCAAGCCTTGGAGATTAGATACAGAACGACTTCAACTAAAGACGAAGAAGGTCTGCATTGGTTTATTATTCTCTTCTCGACTTTTCAAGTTTTGTTCAGTAGGCATTTCTTTTGTTAGATAGTTTTCATGGTGAATGGAATAGGTTCTTTCGGTTACGTGATTAGGGATTAGGGATTAGGTAGAAATAATTGTGGTGTTCTTCTAGTTGGTTTGTGTTTTGAATTATTGTATCTTGTTCTTTTTGTTGCTAGACGAAATGTATGTTCTCTCTGCAAAGAACAAGCGTGTTTCAATTCAACTTTTGGGAGGGGAAAAGATCCAGGAAAAGTTAAGTCGGTTCGAGGAACTCACGAGTGCTTCTCTTTCCTATCTTGGTGTTAGCACTCTTGGAGTTTCATCTGACTTGGGTTCAATTCTACCAAGTAAGATTCAATCTACTTTTAGCTCTGTCATTGTTCTTGTGACACACTCTCTCTCTCTCTCGCTCAACTCTAATAAATGAACACATTTTAAAAATACTCGTTTCCTTTGCTTCCTCTGTTCCAGATTTGAAGCAGCTGGACTTAACTGGAAACTTGATTTCTGACTGGGAGGTATCAGTTATTGCTGCTTGGCTGTTCCGTGATATTCTTAGTTTCATAGTTTATGATTGATCATATGTTTTTGGGTACCAGGAAATTGGAGCTCTTTGTGAACAGTTACCAACCCTTACAACCCTTAATTTGTCTTGGAATTTTTTATCAAGTGATGTCACCTCTCTGCCACAGTTGAACAATATCCGTGTTTTGGTTCTGAATAATAGTGGTCTAAGTTGGAGTCAGGTGATCTGTGATTCTTTACCTGCCTTGTAACCTTTTCTCATGAGATAAAAGGGCAACAGTAACGTTTACACTCTTACCATGATGAAGCAGGTTGAAAATCTTAAGCGATCATTTCCTGGAATTGAGGAGTTGCATCTGATGGGGAACATGATCTCTTCCATAACGGTAATATTTGCTCCGTTGCTCCTTGTGAGACATGATCTACGCATGTGTGGAAAACGGTTTGGTCCCTTTGAAGACAATACTTGAATTATGCTCATTCCAACACTTTTCTTTTGCTTAAAAAAGTTGGGTGTTCAGCTCGTAAGTTCTGAACTCCTTTTTAACCCCTCATTTGCTTCTTGCAGATGACTTCATCCTCAGATGATCAAGCATTTAATTCCTTGCGACTTCTGAACTTGGACGATAATTGTATCTCTGAGTGGAGTGAAATATTAAAGCTATCTCAACTTCCATGGTCAGTTGTAAATAATTTCTCTCTACTCAGTCGACGGACCCAACATATACATTGACTGACACTATTAGCACTTGTTAAAAATCGATCATCTAAAATGTTATTTATCAGCTTAGAGCAGCTTTACCTGAACAAGAATAAGCTGTCACGCATCTTTCACTCTGTATATGGAAATGAATTACCAAATGAAAGCAGCAACTCATTTCCAAGTTTACGTTGTCTTCTTCTAGGTAATCTTTTCAAGTATTAGGTCTCTTTCTTGAATTATGGCCATTCATCCCACCCATTGTTTTTTTAGGAGCTAACAACATTGGTGATCTGGCCTCTATAGACGCTTTGAATGCATTTCCTATGTTGGTGGTATGGATTCTGTTCTATGCACTCTATTAGATCGGACATAAGCATTAATTACCCACTTGCATTCTGGGTGTTCCCTGCAATTCTTAGATGAAAGCTCGGTAGACCTTTGAAAATCATGTACTTTAACTGAACTCCCCTCTTCAAGTAATAGGACATCCGGCTATCAGATAACCCAGTAACTGATCCGGTCAGAGGTGGTGTCCCGAGATTTGTTCTTGTTGCACGTTTGACAAAAGTACAAGTGCTGAATGGGAGCGAGGTATAACACATATTCAACATATTGTTACATTTTGTTGCTCTTATCTGAATCTATTGGGTTTTTCAGGTCAAAGCTCGTGAGAAGAAGGATTCTGAGATTCGGTAAATCATCAACTCTTCTTAGTCTTCTAGTCTGGCTAAGGAAGAGCTTTTCCTACTTTTTGGACAATCTTGTTGTTAGTTTTAGGGGTAGGACTATGCTTAGTTTTATTTTGGACGATCCCAGGTATGTCCGAATGGTGATGTCAAAGTTAACTAACAAGTCTGAGGAGATTGAGCTGCTCCACCCTAGGTACATATTGCTAAACTATATATCTTCTTCAAATTTAATTTTCACAATAAAGATCTTCTTTTCATGCAAGTTCTGCCAGAGGAAGTTGGTATAAGTAAAAGTTAACACTGCTTGTGATAATTGCAGGTTTTATGAACTCAAGAAGCTTCATGGGATTGAGGATGAGAGAGCATCAACTGAAAACACTGGCCCTAAGAATATGGCTTCTGGGCTTATCTGTAAGACTCTTTAATTGTTTCTTATATATATATGGTTCATTGATTGTTAGCTGCTTTAACATCGGTATGACATGTGTAGCCATTACTCTCAAATGCGTTGGTCCATCTATGGGTGAAAAGCCTCATTTGACAAAGAAGTTACCGGGCACTATCACGGTTACTTCATATTTTTTATATGAGATTCAGAAGTCTAAACAAGTGAATATAATTATGTGTACCATTTTCTTAAAACTTTCGATTGGTTTATGTGACAGGTTGGGAAGCTAAAGATTTTATGTGAGAACTTTTTCAAACTTAAGTCCATCAAACCAAGATTATTTCTTGAGGAGGAGGTATGTTGATCAACGTTTATAACTTAATAATTACTAAAGTTAAAGAAACGTTTTTGGTTTGGACATACGAGTTTTTGTATTGATATGATCAAACGGACCAATTCTATGTTTCCATGGCAGGGCTCTCCTTTTCCTACAGCTTTTGATGACGAGACAGCAACATTACTAGATGTTGGTATCTGTGACGGTTCCACAGTTCTTGTTGACGAAGAGAGTTAAGACCAAACTAGTTGCTAAAATTTTAACTTTTAAATTTTTTTATGTTTTGAGTTACTTTATATTTGAAACTATGTATTTTATTATATTTTTATTTTTTACTAAAATACTCCTACCGTTCCAGTATTTAGTTATTTTTGAAGTGCCGTTTACTGTTCCCGTATCCGTCTCGGTGTAATTGATTTTATTGTGACCATGAACATACAGTTTTGTCCCTCTTTTGCAAGTAACTAAAAGAGATGCATCATATTCCCTCAATGATAACATTAAGCCAAATATTTCATAGAGAGTAAAATATTAAAATTGAGAAAAGAAATATCTTAGAGCTCAATGATCTTGGTTTGTTTTCTGCTACATTCGGAAGAGCTCTTCTTCTCACTTTCTTCGTCGTCGCTATCACTTTCCTCACCGCTGGAATCTCCAGTTACAGTGGCCAAACCTTTGCCAGCTATTGCTGCTTCAGCCGCATTGACTGCTTCAGGTGTGTTGAGATCAGCGACACCGAGCATCAAATTCAATTCGATAACTTTAGACTCGTTTCCTGTAAGTGCTTCGATATCAAAAGCTTCTGGGTTTCTCTCTGCTTCTTGCTCCAACCGTTTGTTAGCTTCCGCCATAATCGCAAGGAAGCCTTTTGCTTTGTCAAGAAATTGGCTTTTGGGAACTGGAGCAATCATTGGCTTCGACGGAGCCTCCTCTCTCTTCTTCTTCTTAGTCTTCTCCTTACAGACCAAAAGTGTTGAATTTATAGCAGATGAGTAAGGCGTCGAAGAAAAAGACAGATTCTTGTGTTCCAATTCCAGAAGATCTCTGCAAGTTCCTTTCTCTTCCATGTTTTTGCTCTGGAGAAAGAAAAAAAACGCTGCTTTGGTGAAGCTTCTGTTTCTTTAGGGTTTTTAATCAATGAATGTGCTCTTACAATCAATTTATTATTTCCGTATTCTGATTGTATATATTTTTATTATTTCCATATTATGATTTTATTTTGTGTTTTTAAGAAAAGTTATATTTTTATTAGTTTATCTAAAAAAGGGAACAACAAGGCCGGCAGGTGTGGCTGATCGCCGGAGCTCCGATCATCGGCTAACTCTTTTTTTTTCTTTCTCGTTTTACATATCAGTTTTGGTAAATGAATTCGGAGCGTCGATGATGAAAAGCGTATCTCATATCTCTATTGTGAGCTTGAGGCGCTTTAGCTCTTCTTCGCCTTCTCCATTAAAACACGAACTTGTCGAAGGATTGCGTAAGTTAGTAAAGTCTGGTGATCTCCGTCGAGCTTTGTCCTTGTTCTATTGTGCGCCGGTAGACCTTCAGTCCCAGCACGCTTACGGTGCTCTGTTTCAAGCATGTGCAGATCAACGAAATCTCCACCATGGCATCAATTTACACCACCACATGCTCTCGCATCCTCACTCTTATTCAAAGGACCTTTTCCTCGCCAACCATCTCATTACCATGTATGCAAAATGTGGGAATATCATGTGTGCACGCCAAGTGTTTGATAGAATGTCTGACAGGAATGTAGTCTCGTGGACTGCACTGATTACAGGGTATGCGCACGCAGGGAACGAGCAAGAGGGATTCTCTTTGTTCTCAGCTATGTTAGCCCATTGCTGTCCTAATGAGTTTGCGTTGTCAAGCGTGTTGACGTCATGCCGACATGAGCCTGGCAAGCAGGTACATGGACTTGCTTTGAAACTGGGTTTACATTGCTCTATTTATGTGGCGAATGCGCTTATCTCTATGTACGCTAGGTGTGGTGATGGCGCAGCTGCATTTGAGGCTTGGACTGTGTTTGAGACCATGGAGTTTAAGAATTTGGTTACTTGGAACTCAATGATTGCAGCTTTTCAATCCTGCAATCTCGGGAAACATGCTATTAGGATTTTCTTGCAAATGCACAGTGATGGAGTCGGATTTGATCGTGCCACATTGCTGAATATATGTTCTTCCTTGTACAAAAGCTCTGACTTAGTTCCTGATGAGGTTTCAAAGTTTTTTCTTCAGCTGCATTCTCTGACTGTAAAATCCGGAATTGTAACTCAGACTGAAATGGTTACTGCATTGGTTAAAGTTTATTCAGAAATCTTAGGAGAGTTTACTGAATGCTACAAGGTTTTCATGGAAATGAGCCACTCCAAGGACATAGTTGCTTGGACTGGGATTATTACAGCGTTTGCAGTTTACGATCCAGAGAAGGCTATTCATCTCTTTGGTCAGTTACGTCATGAGAACCTATCCCCTGACTGGTATACTTTCTCAAGTGTACTAAAAGCTTGCGCAGGGCTTGTCACTGATCGCCACGCTTTAACTATACACGCTCAGGTGATCAAGGGTGGTTTTGGTGCTGATACAGTGCTAAACAACTCTTTAATTCATGCTTATGCCAAATGTGGCTCTCTTGACTTGTGTAAGCGTGTGTTTGATGATATGGATTCACGGGATGTTGTGTCTTGGAACTCAATGCTCAAGGCTTACTCGTTGCATGGCCAAGTAGACTCGATTTTACTGGTATTTCAGCAAATGGACATAAAGCCTGATTCAGCAACTTTCATAGCTCTTCTCTTGGCTTGCAGCCATGCTGGACGAGTAGAACAAGGAATGAAAATATTCAGATCCATGTTTGAGAAACCTGAAACTCTTCCTCAACTAAATCACTATGCTTGTGTAATCGACATGCTAGGTCGAGCTGAGTGTTTTGGTGAGGCAGAAGATGTTATCAAGCAGATGCCAATGGAGCCAGATGCTGTAATTTGGAGTGCATTATTGGGATCATGCAGGAAACATGGTAACACTCGGTTAGGTAAGTTAGCGGCAGAGAAACTGAAAGAGCTAGAACCCACAAACTCATTAAGTTACATCCAAATGTCAAACATATACAGTGCAGAAGGTAGCTTTAACGAAGCTAGTAAAAGCAGAAAGGAGATGGAGACATGGAGAGTGAGGAAAGAACCAGGCTTGAGCTGGACTGAGATAGGAAACAAGGTTCATGAGTTCGCATCAGGAGGACGTCGCCGAGCAGACAGAGAAGCTATATACAGGGAATTGGAGAGGCTGATTGGTCGGTTAAAGGATATGGGTTATGTTCCAGAGATGAGATCAGCTTTGCAAGATATAGAAGAGGATGAACAGAAGGAAGAACATTTGTTGCATCACAGCGAGAAATTGGCATTAGCTTTTGTAGTAATGGAGGAAAGGAAATCAAGTGATGGTGGTGTGAATTTGATACAGATAATGAAGAACATAAGGATCTGTATTGATTGCCATAACTTCATGAAATTAGCCTCTAAGCTTTTGGGAAAAGAGATACTTGTAAGAGATTCAAATCGGTTTCACCATTTCAAAGATTCTTCCTGCTCCTGTAATGACTATTGGTAATCGCCGACGATGAGATTCAAGTCCCATTTTTTAATGTTACTTTCATCTCAAGACAAAGACAACACAAGGACTGGTTTGGTAAATAAATAAAATAGTCTCAGAAAAAACGAGTGAGAAAGAATTGTCAAAAAAAAAAAAAAATTGTTGTGTTGCAATTAAGGAAAAAAAATTAATCAAACAGACAAGTTGCCGAGAGGTGGGGGGGGGGAGAANGATTTTCGATCCAGAGTTCTGCTTCTATCGGAACCATCGTATTCCTCCTCGATCTCGGTTAATTAGGTATTCTTTTCTCTGTTCCGTTCATAGATCTGTCGAAGGATCACCGGATTTCACGACGTAGCTGACAACATTCAGAAAGCAACAGTAAAATCCGGGGGAAATGTCGATAAACATGAAAACATTCACTCAAGCTCTGGCTAGAACAGCCGCTGTGATTGAGAAGACGGTTCATACCACAGTACAGGAAGTCACGGGACCGAAGCCTCTTCAGGACTACGAGCTTCTCGATCAGATCGGTTCAGCTGGTCCTGGCCTCGCTTGGAAGCTATATACAGCCAAGGCGCGTGACTCCACGCGCCCTCAGCAGTACCCGACTGTCTGCGTCTGGATGCTTGATAAGCGTGCTTTGTCAGAGGCTCGTGTGCGAGCGGGGCTGTCTAAAGCCGCCGAAGACGCGTTTCTTGATCTGATTCGAGCTGATGCGGGGAAGCTGGTGAGGTTGAGGCACCCCGGTGTGGTACACGTTGTGCAGGCACTCGATGAGAACAAGAATGCTATGGCTTTAGTTACGGAACCGCTCTTCGCCTCCGTGGCTAACGCGCTTGGGAATGTGGAGAATGTGGCTAATGTGCCTAAAGATTTGAAGTCAATGGTCAGCTTTTTGTTTTCTTCGTAGTGATGTTTGAAGCTCTTTAAGGATTGTTATTCTTCTTTTCACATGGTTTAAGGAAATGGCTTATTGTTTATTTTCTGCTATAATTGTGCAGGAGATGAGCTTGTTGGAAGTAAAGCACGGTTTGCTGCAGATTTCCGAGACACTGAACTTTCTCCACAATAACGCCCATCTCATCCATCGGGCCATATCTCCAGAGGTTAACATCTTAATTCTTAGTCATACTTTCTTAAACTCCACAAAACTTATATTTTTTCTTAGCATGTGGAATTGGAACTTTTTTGCAGAATGTTCTTATTACTTCAGCTGGGTCTTGGAAGCTTGCCGGGTTTGGCTTTGCTATTTCATCAGCACAAGCTGGGAATTTGGATAACATGCAATCATTCCACTACTCTGTGAGTTCAAACTTGGACTATTAATAGACTGCTGTATATATATTTGTTTTATTCAGCTGTACTGGCAAGATAACTTTCTATATATGATGGTTGTCTTCTGATATGGACTCTGCAGGAATATGATGTCGAGGATTCAATACTGCCAGTCCAGCCATCCCTAAATTACACGGCACCTGAACTGGTGCGCAGCAAAAGTCCTTCAGCTGGAGCTTCGTCGGACATTTTTAGCTTTGGATGTCTTGCTTATCATTTAGTTGCTCGGAAACCTTTGTTGGACTGCAATAACAATGTCAAGATGGTAACTCTAAACCCGATCTCCCTAGTTTTGATTGTCAGACATATGCTGCTTGATACAATTTTTCTTATGCTTTAGGTCTTAGCTGTAGTTTATTCAGTAGATTACTAATATGTCCCTGGATTTATCATGGTTGATGATGTTTATCTTGAAATATCCTGCAGTACATGAACACGTTGAACTATATAACAAATGAATCTTTCTCTTCTGTACCCTCGGACTTGGTATCTGATTTGCAAAGGATGCTATCAATGAACGAGACCTTTAGACCAACAGCATTAGATTTCACAGGTAAGATGACATAACCTTGATGACGTTTCCTTATTTCTTGTTACAATTTTTCTCACCTTGCTTGTTACCTATATCTTTTCCTTGAACTCTTGTTTTGCAGGATCTACTTTTTTCCGAAGCGACACTAGGTTGCGTGCTCTCCGTTTCCTTGATCATATGCTTGTACGTGTATACACTTGCAATCTTTGTGTCAGACAGAATGTACTTAAATGATGGAAGATGTATCCTCCACATCTGACAACCATTTCGAAACATTTTTCTCTTATATTGCAGGAAAGAGACAACATGCAGAAGTCTGAGTTTTTAAAAGCATTATCAGATATGTGGAAAGATTTTGATTCCCGTGTATTACGGTATAAGGTAGTCACTATACTGACTTATCCTGCAACTTGTTAGAAAAAGATTTGATGCTGAAGTGATTTGTCTTGCAACAACAAAGTGAACCAGGTTTTATCATGCAGGTGCTTCCGCCTCTTTGTGCCGAACTTAGGAATTTGGTTTTGCAACCAATGATCTTGCCAATGGTTCTAACTATAGCACAGTCTCAGGTAATGGTTGAATCAATTAATTAGTCCCGTGCGTTTCTTCACTGTATACTTGTTGATCTATAGGGGGTCAGTGGTTTCTAGATAAAAATAGATTCATTACCACTTGCTTGTATTGAGCAAAGGTTTTACGTATATTGTTTCTAGTTGTTTTAAATGGTGTTTATTATTAGATATTTCATTACGTTATTTCTCAGCCTGTCATTTTTGTACAATAATTGGTAGTTTCTTTGACGATGATACTTGATCATTAGAGTTTCAGCAGTGGTGTTTGACTGAATGCTTAAAGTTGCAACCTTAAAATTGTTTTGCAGGATAGGAATGACTTTGAGTTGATTACACTACCGGCTCTTGTTCCTGTTCTGAGTACTGCTTCTGGAGATACATTACTGTTGCTTGTGAAGCATGCAGAGCTTATTACAAACAAGGTAAAGTCGATTGATGTGTAAGCTTTACATATGTTTTTATTACTCTGCACAGGTTTGTTTTTGCTTGAGTTCTTCTGATTGGATACAATAGGATGGGATAAAGGATTTCTGTGTAAAGTGTGGTTCCCTATGACAGATGCGTTGGTACTGGTAATGGCAGCACAAAAGCTCTATGTAATAGTTTTTTGTGCTGTCATAAACTGATATATACAGAGCCTCCATTTCTCGAGTTAGACAAGTTGAGACCTATTTCTAGCTTGTGTTTGACCTAGGGTTATCTAGTTGAGAAAATGCATTGAAATCACTTGTAGCTAATTAGCTTCCATAGAGGAGACTGACTACTGTTCGTTTCAGAGTACCAGTTGTAAAAATGCAGTGAAATCACTTTCTCTTGTTTACTATTGCATATAAACGGTGAGATCCATGTCTTATGTTTCTTTTTTTTTAATTTCAGACTAATAGCGAGCATCTTGTAACGCATGTCCTCCCTTTACTTCTCCGAGCCTACAATGATAATGATGTCCGCATACAGGAGGAAGTTCTTAAAAGATCTACATCTTTTGCTAAGCAACTTGATGGTCAGGTGATGCTCAATTCTTTTTTTATATATAATTTACTAGAATATTTTTTAATTCAATTTTGATGTAGTTCGCACACATTTTGGCTCTGCAGTTCTGCATATTATTGTCAGTCAATTACACTGTATTAGTTCTTTTAGTTCTTTTTTACTTTTTCTAGGTTGTAAAGCAAGCAATCTTGCCTCGCGTGCATGGCTTGGCTCTCAAAACTACAGTCGCTGCGGTAAGTTATGTCTTTTTCTATTAGTTCAGCCGATTTTTCTGAAACCAGATTCCTTCAATAGCTTGGAATATATAGAGATGAATAAAACAATTCCCTCTTCAGAAAAAATTGATTTGAGTGTATTGTTTGTTTAGGTCAGAGTAAATGCTTTGCTCTGCTTAGCAGAGCTGGTTCAAACACTTGATAAACCTGCTGTTATTGAAATTCTGCAAACAATTCAACGTTGTACTGCTGTTGATCGTTCCGCACCTACCCTTATGTGTACCCTTGCTGTTGCAAACGCGATTCTTAAACAGGTAGGAAACATGCTCGAATTTCACCTTAATATTTGGTATTTGAACCTCTTGACTTTTCCCTCTTCTGTATCTCTGGTAGCATCATAATTCATAATCTGCATTCTCCGTCATTGTTCTCTAGTATGGAGTTGAATTCACTGTGGAACATGTGCTTGCCCTTATGATGCCGCTTCTCACTGCCCAACAACTTAACGTCCAGCAGTTTGCCAAATATATGCTATTTGTCAAGGACATTCTCAGGTGTGCCCTTGTTGTTTGCAATAGTGTTCTCACGTCCTTACCATCACATCGTGTTGTTATCTTTATTATGATATGCTCGTGTGTGTCTCTTGGAACAGAAAAATAGAGGAAAAAAGAGGAGTTACAGTGAATGATTCTGGAATCCCAGAGGTGAAACCGCATTCTGTTGCCAATGGACTCCAGTTGCAATCATCAACCCAAATGCCTGAGAAGGTTGCTTCTGCAGCTAAGAGCAGTCCTGCTTGGGATGAGGATTGGGGTTCTCTGGGTAAAGATTCTGCTTTGGGAAATCCTGCGGCTTCTCACCACGACACAGACCATCGGATTAACAAACCCACAGATCAGTCACAGCCATCAATCAGGTCTTCTCTGCCCAACAAGACAGCAGCACCAACCGCATGCCCTCCGGTAGACATCGAGTGGCCTCCAAGACAATCTTCAGGTCTTACTGCTCCAGCAACTGATCAACTAAAGACAGATACATCACTTACTCAGGGTTTTGATGAATTAGATCCTTTTGCTAATTGGCCTCCACGTCCTAATCACAGCGCCTCTGGTTCTTCTACCGGTATCAACAGCGGCACTGCATCTGGTTTTAGCAACAATTTATCAGCCGGCACACATTTTCAGACGGCCAACAATGACAACTGGGCATTCAGCAATGATTCCATGTCTTCACTGAAACCACCCCAGCAAGGGAGTTCAGGTCTTTTTGCAAGTAATCAAGATCCGATGAACAGTTTCGGACTACCGCCACAGAGCCAAGGAATGCCATCTTTCACCAGTAGTTCATACAATAGCCAAAAGCCAGCAGACATCAGTTCCATATTCGGTTCAAGCAAAACCGAGCAGTCTGCAATGAAACTGGCACCACCACCCTCAATAGCAATGGGAAGAGGAAGGGGGAGAGGTAGAGGTGGCACTGGCACTGGCACATCGGTCTCGAAGCCCAACGGCTCACAACCATCTCTATTGGATCTATTATGACCAAGACTCTTGATCGAGGTCGCTAAGGGGTTGTTGTTCGGTCATGTAGTGAAGAGGAGCTTATACACATGGAGAGATTGCGCTCCGTGCTTTGTTATACAGAGAAAACATTGCAGAAGAATGGAGATATGTAAGCAGCTTTTTTCCACCATATAAACATTACTACAGCTTCATGTTTTGGGTCGTTTTGTCTTTCTAATATTATGTAAATTTGGTTCTGTTTTGTTTCTTGCCCTTACCATTACTTCAATGCTCATATTATATTCTTTTAGAGCTGCTTAGATCATCTTCATGTATTCGGTTTTTTAGCAGTTGCTGGGTCATACACAAGTATATGGCTTGAGTTATCTTTTAATTGTTGGAATGCTTCCCATTTTGTCTTTTAGAAATCGAAATCGTTATGGACAAGGATAGTGAAATACAATTAATATTTTGTACAATGTGTTTAAGAGAAGTAAGACTTTCCAATGGGCTATTTATGTAGATTTGTGTAGGAGGAAGTATCCTGACCTAAAGTTATGGTATTTTGATTAAGAATCTAGCTATCACCAGAATAGGGGCTGAACTAATTGACGTAAGAAGATTGGACTAGTTCGATAGTTTCATATTAAAACAAATCTGATTTACGTTTGTTGAGATATTTGTAAATCTATCAAATCAAGGAAGAATGAAATTTTAGAAACTTATTTAAAGATACACAAGCACAAAAGTCACAAAACCCTTACAATTACAAAAAGATGACTTTTTTTTCGTCTTTTATTATTGATAAAACTAAACCAAACGGATTACAAAACGTTAAAACCAAAAAAAACTAAGCCCGCAAATTTCGACTGTTGGAATTCGAAATTTCATTAATCAAAGCCCGCAAATTTCGACTATCGTAGCTCGAAATTTCATAGACAAAGCCCGAGACAACCGAGAGACAAAGGAAAACACAACAATAAACAAAAACAAGGCCAAAAACTGAAATAGAAAAAGAACTTGAAAAGATTGCGATTCTCAGAAGTAACTTGAAGCAGAAAAACTGTAGGCACTAAAGCTGACGAAGTAACTCCACGTGAAAAACAAGCTTCAGAAGCATGGACAAAAGAAACCTAGACGACAGAAGAAACGCCAAAAGAAGTCCGGGAACGGCAAGGTCGAATCCTTAAAAGAGATGACCTTAACAATAACAGGCTTAACTAAAGTAAGAAAAAAATAAAAATAAAACAGCTATTCAGGTTCTTGGTTAGTTGCATAATTTAGTCATAATATTTCATATTTCAAAACAATGTTTAATCAATACCTGTATAAGATTACATCATGGTCGTCGAAGCAATCTAGCCATTCAGAAGTACAAACATCAAACAATAAACGAATCTTGGAAACAAGACAAAGAACCAACAGTGTCTTTTATTGGTTTATAAAGGTTAGGGATTCGGACATAAACTCTCTAGTTCAATTTCCGTGAAAGAGATTGATGGTGATTGGTACAGACTGTACAATCTTTCTACAACTACTTTTTTTTTCTACATCACGAAACCACAACCAATCATGCTTTTTTTTTTTTCTACAACTTTTTTTTTTTGTCTGTTGTTGAATCAGGGTTTAACAATTAGGTTAAACTCTAAT
>OVAV01001247.1:0-13937 GCA_900406375.1 Iberis amara
TATATATATATATATATATATATATATATATGAGAAATGTGATGTATGCGTGTTTAGGTATCGGTTTTGGCCCCAAATATACCGGCTATGTACGAGATGCACTTTGCCATCCCCATGGCTGGAGCTGTCCNATCCTCCGCCATGCTCAGTCCAAAATGATTTTAATTGACCGCAATTTTGAGCCTTTGGCTCGAGAAATCCTCCGGTTAATACCTTATGACCTTCTACTCATATTCATTGACGAGCCAGATTCCCCTAAAATGGTTTCGTCCAAGGAATTAGACTATGAGGATCTCATCCGTAGGGGAGAACCAACTTCGTCCTTGATTTCACGTATGTTTCGAGTTCAAAACGAGCATGATCCGATCTCTTTGAATTACACCTCTGGTACGACGGCTGAGCCAAAAGGAGTGGTGGTTAGCCACCGTGGAGTGTATTTGACATCTTTGAGCACGATTATAAGCTGGGAAATGGGAAATTTCCCGGTATATCTTTGGACTCTACCGATGTTTCATTGCAATGGATGGACGCTCACGTGGGCAGTGGCAGCCCGTGGGGGCACCAATGTGTGTATCAGGCACGTAACTGCCCCTGAGATCTATAAAAACATTGAAATGCATGGCGTAACTCATATGTGTTGTGTTCCTACCGTCTTTAATATACTCCTACGAGAAAATCCGATTGACCTGTCACAAAGGTCTAAGCCAGTTCATGTTTTGACCGGAGGTTCATCACCACCAGCTTCCCTTGTTAAAAACGTTCAACGGTTGGGTTTTCAAGTTAGGCATGTATATGGGCTTACTGAGGCTACCGGTGCGGTTCTGTTTTGTGAGTGGCAAGACGAATGGAACAGGTTTTTTTTTTCTTTTTTTTCTTTTTTTTTAACCAGAAGATCAAATCAACTTCCTCATAACCTAATGAAAAACCTTGAATTACCAAACTGATGAAACAGATTATCAGAGACTAAACAGATGGAGCTAAAGGCAAGGCAAGGGGTAGGAATCTTAAGCCTATCCAACATTGATGTGAAGAACAGAAAAACACAAGAGAGTGTCCCACGAGATGGGAAGACAATGGGAGAGATAGTAATGAAAGGAAGCAGCATAATGAAAGGGTATCTAAACAATACCAAAGCTACTTGTGAAGCATTTAAACACGGATGGCTTAATACGGGAGACATAGGTGTGATTCATCCTGATGGCTACGTAGAGATCAAAGATCGGTCCAAAGACATCATCATCTCTGGAGGCGAAAATATTAGTAGTGTTGAAGTCGAAAATGTTCTTTACAAGCACCAGAAAGTGCGTGAGGCTGCAGTGGTGGCCATGCCTCATCCCATGTGGGGTGAAACTCCATGTGCATTTATTGTCTTAGAAAAACGTGAGACTAATGAACTAAATTGTGAAGATATATTGATGATAAAAGAAGAGGACTTGATTCAGCATTGCCGTGAAAAACTACCTCATTTTATGTGTCCGAGGAAAATTGTATTCTCGGAAGAACTGCCAAAGAACGGCAACGGGAAGATTCTTAAGCTTAAGTTAAGAGACATCGCTAAAGGTTTGGTTGTTAGTTCTTAGTTGCTTTCTTCTTGGTTTTAGAGACTATGCCTCTACGAATATCAAAACATTTACGGTCGACCTCTATATATGTAATATGTTATGTCGTTAATATTGCTCTCCATCCAATAATGATAAATAGTATATCTCCATTCCTTGAGAGTTTATCGTCAACCAAAGTAATATACTTTGTAACATTTTTTTTTTTTTTATCTCATTTCAAAATGGTAAATTTTGTTACTTTATTTCAAGAGCAATTAAATCCTCGTCTATTTCTTTTTTTTTTTTATTCTCAAAAGTACTACTTTTTTAGTTTGTATTCAAAAAGCTATCAAGCACTTATAATTGTTCCAAAACTACCATAAAATATATTTTTTTCAAAAAATATCACAAAATGAAAATAGTTTTGGGACTTTAAATTTAAACACTAAACTCTCAAAACTAAAATTTTAAATTCTAGTTAGTTCATACCCAAAATATTTAAATTCTAAACTCTTCTATTTTTATATTTGTGATTTTTTTGGAAGAAAAAAATTTTTAAATTAGATTTTGAATCATTTAAAATATATAATATTTTTGAAACATGAATTTATTTTTATAACAATGTTTGAAATTATTCATCTTTTTGACGGGTCAAATCCTGAATTATATCACTAAAGATTTAAACTCCAAAATTTGTTTTGTCCAAGCAATTTGGCTTCGAACGTTAGTCAAGGTTTCTCGCGTTGAACAACAATGTTTACCGCTTCATCTAACCCGACACAGCTAGCGCATTATGGGTAACACACACTAATCGATCCACTTGGCGCTAATTTTCAAATTTTTAGAATCTCATAATAAATATTAAATACAGTGAAGAATATTTAAGATTTGGTTTCTTGACAATAAAATCCATTACAATGCGTGAAACAAACTAATTAGTAGCTACCAGTTTATGGAGTTTCCTTTAACTTTTCATTTTTGTTATCTGAATACATTAATATTAATAACCGAGATTACAAAACGAAATTGGAGGAAAAACAAAAAGTCTTCGGAAAACAAAGCTCAAAAGAGAAAAATTACACCCAAACAAAAGAGTTTCATTTATTTTATTACCCAAAAAATAATTTAAAAAAAAATAAAATGATAAATTGGTAAAATAATATATTTTTTGATACGATAATGTAAAGAGGGATATCATATTCATATAGAGGAACTGCCGAAGTAGTCCAATTTGAAATCATTTACTGTTGTAATTATATTATTTTATTAACTACTTCCATAGAAAGTTACGTACGTCGGTCCACAACCTATAAGACATTATATATAGCGTACATTAGTCATTTATAATGATCCACAACAACATCGAAGAAAGTTGAGAACACATTTTCTCTTGCTCTTCAATATGTTTCATATATACAACACATATACATAATATATTATATTTATATTATATTATGTTTCTCTTGCTCTTCAATATGTTTCATATATACAACACATATACATAATATATTATATTATTGCACAACACGTTATCAATATAAATTTCTGATTCCACTAAACGTTTAAGGTAAAATTTAAATTTTGTAAAATTTATTTACATTTCAATTAATAAATTTTACTTTTAGAGTGGAAGATTTTTGCCTTTTCTCGAGCTAAATCGATTTGGTCATTATAGAGATTATGCCCCTCGCATAAAATTAACCGGACGATGTCCCCTTAATTATTATAGAAGCGATGCACTTGATCATAAAACTTTGTGGGCTATGTTTCCTTGATCATTATAGGGACTATATCCTCGATCATAAAACAAAAGATATATCATAGATCTGTTGAAAGGCATGCCTTCTAGATCATAAAAACTAAATGATATATATTCGCATTGGTTAATAGACTATGCCTCTCGATCTTATGGATGGTGTTGCCTACTACATAATTATGTGGTAGCACATGCCTTATAAATGATTATTTTAAATATTTTATTTAAATTACGTTTTTTAATTTTGCCTTTAAATTTTGCTTTAAGTTAGGCATTTAAATACGTTTATGCATTTAAACTATGTATTAAGATTATACATTAAATAATGCCTTAATTGCTATTGAGTAGCGAAAATATTTTTGAAAAGATAAAATGCTTAAAGAGAGCTAAAATGCTCATAAATATCTAAATGCTCTAAAAGAACATATAACAGAGGCAATGCAAAAAAAAAATGTCTAGATGAACTAGCCTCTCGATTTCCGAAGGCATTAATTTCATAATTATTGACGCCTTGAATTCTCCAAAGTCTCGAAGAACCTTGTGAAGTTTCAAAAAAACATTCATCTCGATTTTGTCATATGAGATGATGAATGAATGTGGTATTACTGTTTACCACAAATTGAGACATGTATGTTATGATTATATCATGTAATAAATATATTTATGTTAGTAAACACGAAGTTAACTATTTCTAGATGGATAATAAAACCGGTTAAACAATGATTTATAATTCATTAAAAACTTAAGTTTATGAATACATTTTAATTTATGTTAAATTTATTAATGTTGAATTATATAAATTATTTAAAATTTTATGTTATAATATCTTGCAAAATATATGCCAAGAGCATTTATAAATAAAACAACTGATTGGTGAGATTTTGTTATATGAATTATCATTATAGATCCTCATTTAAATAAATATGAACGTGAAGTTCAGAGGATAATTTATCTCAAATCAGAGCTGAACATGTTCCAATAAAATATGTGTTTAATGACTAACATATTATCAACAATTCTATGGCACGTAAATTACGTGATAGACTACTTTGGTTCAAAATGTAAAGCAAATCCTCAAAAAGAAAAAGGAGCAAATATTTATTGAAAAGAAGAAAAAAACTCATGAGATATGAGTAAATATATCGTATCCATGGTTAACAATAAAATGAAGTACTTGAATAAAACAATTGATGAATAATAAGAGATCTTGATTAACCGTGTTATTACGAAAAATATGGAAAAAAAAATTGTTGACAATATAAAATAGCATACTGCACAATGTCATAAGTATAAAGAGGATCATGGATCTCCGTTCCAAAAGATGAGCGAAGAGTAAATATTATTTGCCAATAAATAAAAGAGGTAGTCAAGTCTATATTAAACTCGTTTAAAGAACGAGGAAATTTTGGACTAAAGTTCCGAGCATCAAAAGGGTATTGCTATATATAAAAAAAACTTGTGTGTCGCGCAATATTTTGTAAATACTCGATAACAAGTGAATATATATGATGATCTATGAAACACTTGAATTTCTCCTCATGAGAAAAAGCCTAAAAGGCTTGATCTATAATAGATTAATGATATCATATTATGTTCTCGAGAACTATTAAAAATTAGATTATTTATAAATCATTAAAACTCTTAAAGATTTATTTGGAATAAAAGACCTATGAAAGATAAAGATGTCTTGAGATATTCCATGTAAACATCTAGAGAATAAGATTTTAAGAATTCTCGAAGGGAATATATATTGGGTATACATCACCGAGTATCATTAGATACCTTGAACCAGGGTTAAGGGTATGAAATAAACAAGAGCTAAAAGATATTACATGGTTTACACCATCTTTAACATATCTTGATCCCCTACAAAACAACACAAAATGGAAGTACAAAAAATTGTACATCTTCAAAATTTGGCAAATAAATTACCAGATGCATTCACGGATATAAATAAAGTGACAAAATCATGTATACTTGCTGTTAATGTCTTATCAAGAGTTAATGTTCCTGAAGGATAAACTGATGGGAGTAAAGTGAATGAACCTAAAGTTCAATTAAAGAGGGGAGGCCTATGGGCTCTAAAAATGAAAACACTGGAAAAAAAACAAAATGAATAAATGAAATGGTTCTATAAGAACCAAATAAAGAAAAATTTCTAGAGGACATAAATAAAATGGTTCTAGAAGAACCAAATAAAGGAAAATGTCTAGAAGACATAAATGAAAAGGTTCAAGAAAAACCATGTAAAGAGATTCGTTAAGAATACAATACAGAAAAGTATGAGATCTCTATTATTTATGCCCATACGAGAAAATTACGGGCTGGAAAAGAGATAGAAGATTAATAGAACATTCTACTTTTCCATTTCTAAAAACATGGATCATGAAAAATGATGACCCATACCCAACATCTGTATTAGAGCTCTAAGAAAGGCCTGATTGAAAGAAATGGTAAATAGCCATGAGAACTGAATTATACTCCCTGAATAAAAGAGATGTCTTCGGACCTATTTTCATGGCACCTGAGGGTGTAGTGCTAGTCTAATGTAAATGGGTCTTCGTGCGAAAAAGAAATGAGAAAAATGAGATCATAATATATAAAGCACAACTTGTTGCTCAGGGTTTTTTTCTCAAAGACCATGAATAAATTATAAAGAAACATATTCTCCGGTCATGGATGCAAATGACATATAAGTAATTAATGAGCCTTACAGCTTCTATCAAATATCATTAAAGGATCTAAATAACTTTGTTCGGTCAAGTTAGAACGATCACTTTATGGATTAAAACAATCTGGACACATGTGGTATAATCACTTAATTAAGTGAATATTTGTTGAAAAATGGATATGTCAACAATGCGATATGCCCCTACATATTTATTAAGAAATCCTCAAATAGATTTATGATCACAACTGTATATGTTTATAACCTGAACATAATTGGAACTCAAAAGAAAATTGATAATTCAAGAACTCATATGAAAGAAGAATTCGAAATAAAATATCTTGGAAAGACAAAATTTGTCTCGGTCTACAAATAGAGCACCTCCAAGATGGAATGTTTGTGTATTAATCAAATTACACTAAAATAGAGTTAAAATGATTTAGTATCGATAAGTGATTCCTTTGAGTAGTCCAATGGTAAATAGATCACTGACATTAACAAGAATTTATATCGACCTTATAGAAATGATGAGGATTCATTAGGTCTTAAAATACCTTATATGAGCGCTATTTGTAAACGTATGTATCTTGCAAATTGCACTCGACCCGATATAACTTTTGCTACTAATTTTCTTGTAAGATACATTTCGTCCCCTACGCGCAGACATTGGAACGAAATAAGCACATATTCCGTTATCTTCAAGGTACAATTGATTTATGAATATTTTATTGTAGAAAATCTGCTATTGTTCTAGTTTGTTTTGCAGATGCAGGTTATTTATCGGACCAGCATAAGGCTCGATCACAAACTGAATATGTTTTTACATACGGTGGAACTGGAATCTTGTGGAATTCCTAAAAACAGACTTTGGTCGCCACTTCCTCAAATTATGGAGAAACAATTTCTCTCCACGAAGTATGTAGAGAATGTGTTTGGCAACACAAGAGAATGTCGCTTGTGTCGTCCAACTAAAAGCACGTTATATTAAGAGCGACATGACAGAACACATTCCTTTAAGATTTTTCTCTTACGTTAAAAAACTCGAGAAAAACAAAGAAGTTGACGTCTAGTACATTCTCAAACAACAATCCAGCAGATCTATTTACAACCGCGTTTCCCACTACGACATTCAAAAACATATTAAGAGTATCAAAATGCGTCATTTACGTAATTTGTGAAGACAATACTATACTCAAAATTTTCAGAGGAAAGATTGTGACATCGTACTCTTTTTTCCTCGTCATTGTTTTATCCCATTCATTTTTTCATGATAAGCTTGTAACGAGTCAGTTCATAATCTATTATATAATTAATAAATAATATAGGGAAGGTGTTGTAATTATATTATTTTCTTAATTACTTCCATAGGAAGTTACGTGATTCAGTCCACAACCGACTATAAGACACTATATATAGTGTACATTAGTCATTTGTAATGACACAACAACACACACAAAAGATAATATTGCTTGTGTCGCCTAACTTGAAGAACGTTATATTAAGAACGACATGACAAAACACATTCTTTTAAGATTTTTCTCTTACATTAAGGAATTCTAGAAAGACGAGGAAGTTGACGTCCAGTATATTTGCTCAAGCGAAAATCCAGCAGATCTATTTATAAAGGCGCTTCCCACTACGAAATTTAGAAAAAAAATCAGAGTATCGGAATGCATAATTTACGTGATTTGTGAAGACAAGACTATACTCAACATTTTCAGGGGAGATTGTGACACTGTACTCTTTTTCCCTCGTCATGGTTTTATCCCATTGATTTTTTCATGATAAGATTTTAACGAATCAGTTCACAATATCTTATATAATTAATATTATTTTCTAGTTATATTATTTTCTTAATTACTTCCATAGGAAGTTATGTAATTGAGTCTAAAAGCAACTATAAGACACTATATATATAGTGTACATTAGTCATTTGTAATGACACAACAACACACATAACATAACAAAGAAGAAGATCAAATTAGATCTCGAGCTTCTCATCAACGAAATTCTCGAACCTTCCCTCTCATCGGGCTCTCACTTCGTCAATCTGCGATTCTCTTCCGCTTCATGCGGTTTTGATTTTCTTCTTCATCTTCTAACTGCTACAAAGCTGCTTTCTCTTTGCTTTCTTCATTCTCTGCTATGGATCGAAGCATTGGGACGCCCATGCAAAACTTATCTCTAGGATCTGACAGAGCTCATTTACAACTCAATCCGGATACTAGGCGACAAAGAGATCTAGAAAACAATCTCAGTATTCTGGTCAAAGGTTTAAATCCAAGCCATCAGCCGCTGCATGCATTGAAAAACACTCTACCGCGAGCTTGGAAACTAGAAGGACATGTATCTGGTCGAGTAACTGATGATTTAGTAGTTCAATTATTCTTTAAGAAGGAACATCATCCTTTATTTGTTCTCGATAATGGCCCTTGGACATTCAAAGACTGGATGTTAGTTATGAATCGTTCGACACAGAGAACTAGTCCAGAGTTTCTACACAAAATCACTTTATGGGTCCAAATTTTAAATATCCCCCTGGATTATCTAGATGAAGACTTGATAAAAGAGATATGGCATATTTTGGGTGATGCAAAGGAAGTTCGCATATAGGAACCGGTTACAGATCAGGCTAGTGAGGCGTGGGTAAAAGTGTAGAATGTCGATTACAACAAAATTGATCTTTGTTCTTAACATTCAGTTCGAGCCAGGGCAGCCACCGGTTCTAATCTGATTTATTTATGATAAATTGAAGAAATTTTGTTTTACATGCAGAGCATTGACTCATGAAGAGGTTGCTTGTGGATTACACAGACGATCAATCACTCAGAATGTAGAGCAAGATATGCTACCAATACCCCAAGATAGTACAATCTCTGCTCCATCGGAAAATGAGGAACAAAATGATTCTCTTCTTTGCTTACCTACTCCTAAAAAGTGGATTCAGCTGATAAAATGCTCCATATAAATACGAGAGTACTTCAGGAAATTGCAACCTTATGAAATAAAATACATTAAGCGTAAAGCTCATATGGTGGATGAAACTACTTTGGGACCACAGGTTCGACAACGAACAGATGTTCAAACTAATAAAATGGGGAGGGTGGACACCCCTAAACAACCTATGGCTAGATGAGGATCCTGCATTGGAATTGTCCGGGGTTTGGGAACCCCTTGACAATTCGACATTTAGAAGGACATTAGGAAGTCTTATAAACCTGAAGTCATGTTCCTCATTGAAACTCTAAATTCGGATAACTATGTACATGATGTTGGTACTAAATATGGATATCATAACTCTATTATAATATCTCTTGAAGGCCGAAGCGGGGGATTATCAATATTTTGGACTGGAGATGTACAGTTAAGCCTACTCCAGCATCAATCTTACTATTGTACTGATCTTTTGGTTCAATCTAATGGAGACTCCTTCTATCTCACTTGTATTTATGGACCTTCTCATCTTCAAGCCAAAAATCATTTATGGGTCTCTTTGATAAGACAAGAATAAGTAGAAATTGATGAAGGGCAACCAAGGTTTCTGTTAGGGGATTACAATGATATCAAGAGTAACACAGAGATATTAGGTGGAAGACCAAGATCAGAAGCTTCCTTTGGAATGTTCAAATAGTTATATGATAAGCTGGGTCTTCATGATTTAAAAATGTATGGGGGTAAGTTTATCTGGGCAGGACACGTAGGCAATCACACAATTGAAACTCAAATAGACAGGGCTATGGCGAATACAACCTCCCTAGATTTGTATCCGCAGGCTTATGCTCAGTTATTACAGTGGGGTTGTTCAGATCATAAACCAATGTTGGTGTATACAGAGTCAAAGAAATGGCAAGGTAGAAGGCTTTTCAAATATGAATCAAGATGGAAAACAGAAGAAACCTTGAAACCAACTGTTATGCAAATATGGAATCAACAATGTGCACATATCCCTCCAGACCAATTCTCAAAGGCACTCATGCAATGTGAGAAAGGTTTATCCAGATGGAAAGCTGATCAAATTCTAAACTCCAGTATAAGGATGAAAGACTTATATGCACAACTACAACATGAAATGGAGGTATACCCAATTGATTTTATATGTGTAGCAAATATTAAAGCTCAACTACTCAGTGAATTAAAAAAAAAAAAGAATAAAATTGGAGAGTAAATAGTAGAGTTTTATGGTTGCAGGCTGGAGATAGAAATACAACTTATTTCCACTCAAAAATGAAGCAGAGGCGATTTCACAACAAAATTACTTCCCTGAAAGATGCAAATGGTATGATACGGACTGAAGATAGTATAATGTATTGATTAAGCATATTCAGGATTTATATACATCTCCTACAAGAGATGTTTCCCCTAATTTTCCAATCTTTGATGAGTTAGAAAGTAGAGTATCTGTTGAAATGAATTTATCTCTGATAAAACCTGTTGCAGAAGATGAAATTTGGGAAGCACTAACTCAAATGGGAGATGACAAAGCGCCTGGTCCTGATGGACTCACTGCAACATTTTACAAACACCACTGGGCATCTATTGGTACAGGTGTGGTTGAGTTTATTACTCATTTTCTTACTAATACATCTTTAGACCACCATATCAACCATATCACCTCTGCCTAATACCAAAAACTGAACATCCCCATACAGCAAAAGACTATAGGCCAATAAGTCTAGCTAATATTGCATACAAGTTGATAGCCAAGATAATGGCAAATAGGTTGTAGAACTGTTTGCATCTCATAATATCAAAAATCAATCTACTTTCATTCTAAACAGATTGATAACTGATAATGTACTGGTAGCACATGAACTTATCCACTATAGGAAAACTAGAAACATAAAATATCCCTTTATGGCAATCAAGTTAGACATTGAGAAAGTTTTTGATAAGCTATAATGGGATTACATAGAATTCATTATGAGGAAGTTTGGTGTAACTGGTTGATGCTTTGTTTAAAGTTTGTTTCTTATTCGGTTTTATTCAATGGGACACCAGTGGGTAGTATACAACCAAAAAGAGGAATTAGACTGGGTGATTCCCTGTCACCTTACATATATATTTTTATGTGCAGAGGGTTTATCTTATTTAATTAATAAAATTGTGGATAGAAGAGAATTGACAAGATTTAAGGCTAGTCACAACGGTCCAGTAATCTCCCATTTATTTTTTGCAGATGATGCTTTAATTTTTTTGTAAAGCCTCAACAAGGGAGATACAAAGTCTGCAATATATGTTAGAGTAGTATGGGCAAGTCTGAGGCCAAAAAGTCAATTATCAGAAATCATCAATATTATTTGGTAATGGTTATTCTAATCTTATCCAACAATGTTTGATAGAGAATTTATAGATAAGAAAAGTACGTGGTTTTGGGAGGTATTTAGGTTTGCCTGAAGTTATAACAAGAGATACCACAAACGTTTTCTCCTACTTATCACAGAGAATTCAAAGAAAGATAGATAATTGGAACACTAAATTCTTGAACCCTGCAGGTAAAGAAGTGTTGATTAAAGCGGTTGCCTATGCTCTACCTACATACACGATTCCTGTTTATTATTGCCCAAAAGAATCATTGATACACTAACACAATAAATAAGAAGACTCTGGTGGTCAGCAGGTTCTAATCTTAAGAAAATCCCATGGGTAGCTTCGCATAAGCTAACAAGATCAAAGTTTTATGGTGGCTTGGGTTTTAGAGATTTAAAATCCTTTAATATAGCAATGTTGGCCAAGCAAAGTTGAAAACTTTTAACAAGTCCATAATCAATGTTGAGTAGAGTGTATAAAGCAAAGTATTACCCTTATGACTAAGTGGTGGATGCTTATTTAGGTTATCGGCCAAGTCAAGCATGGAGGAGTATATACAAAGGTAATCAACTGCTCAAAAAGGTTTATACTGACAAGTAGAAAATGGTGAAAGGTTTAGAATATGGAAAGACAACTGGATTTAAACATGAAGGTTAAAGAGGTGATGAAAGATTCAGGCAGAGAATGGTGCCCAATGAAACTAAATACCTATGTTGGACAAGATGATGCTCAAAGAATCTTAAGGATAAGACCAAGCAGATGAAACATACCATATCAGATTTCTTGGCTACACTCATCTACAGGGGACTATACAGTAAAATCAAATTATGTTCTAGCACAAGCAGAGGAGCAACAACAAATTGATGAGCATAGACCATTTTACAAGAAACTATGGTAATCACCACTTCCACCAAAAATTAAGCAATTCTGGTGGAAAGTAACCAAAGCTTTAGCAGTGGGTACATGACTACATAGAAGGGGAATCAGAATTGATCCCATATGTCAGGTTTGTGGAGAGGAACTTGAAGATATAACGCATATTATTTTTCGATGGAGAGTAGCAAGAGAAATTTGGTAAATGCATCTAGCTGCACAACACTAGGCAGAAGAATTAGTTTCCAACTCATTGATGGAAAATGTCAAGACTATTTTCAGAGCCAAAATCGAAGGAGAAATTCACCAAGTCCTTTTGTAGGCTTGTATATATGGAAGCAAAGAAATGCACTTGTCGTCAACAATCAAAGATGGAGCATACCACAAACCATCAATAAAGCTCTAATTGCTTATCAAGCCTGGCAGAAACTGCATACTACGAGCACTCAAAACCAAAATATGCAGATACAGTTTATGGAGTGCACAAACGAAGATCAACTAAGGCAAGAGAAATATCAAGGAGAATTAGGTTATGATTGCCAAACATATGCCTCATGGACAAACGAACATGAACAAGTAGGACTCTGATGGGTGCTTTACAACAATGGACGACTGATTCTTCAAGGTCAATACTCTAAACCCAACAAAATTGTGGAATCAAGCTAAAAGGTCACAAGCAACCAATAAAGATTGGATACAGGGAGTCTCCATAATTGTGCAAGATATAACTCAACTTAGCAACTCTTTTAATTTGATAATATATCTTATGTGTATATTAAAAGGTTTTGTAATGTGATGGCCGATAATCTAGCTAAAATGTCCCGTCAATTTCACTTAACCAAACTTGTTAGATGGTTGTAATCTTTTGTAATCTTTTGGATATGAATAAATTTTCAGTGAAAAACAAGATAATAAAGAAGAAGAGAACACATTCTCTCGTGCTCTTCAATACGTTTCATATATATAACACATATACATAATATATATTATAATATTATTATTTTATTATTACACAGTATTTACAACGTTATTAGCCCTTTTTACAAAATAATAACTAAACTGTTTTATTTTTACAAGAAACTCATAGAAACCCAAAACAATACAACACAACTTTTACAAAATCCAAATTACAAATAAAATTGTTATCACTCCACTTAAATCTCGATTATATCATGGATAATTTTTTATTAAAGTTAAGTTTGGAGAAAGAGAAATAGTGTATATCAATTTCGGCACAACCCATCACGTACAAACATGCACGCTTCATTAAGAGAAATATTACCGACCGAAGCATATATATTAAAAGCATAATATTTACGATCTCATTAAGAGGAGTTTAAGATTTTAAAAAGTATCACCAAAACTTAGAGAGAAAAAAAAAAAGATATTTCAACTATCACTTATTCTTATCTATATGCATATACAAGAACCTCATACTTTGAAGAGATATTCATATTTCGATTCAAAGTACTTTTTCTTCCGAGTTAGATCGACATGTTTTGAAAATTTAAAATCCACAAATTTCGATTTAAAATAAATGTAGGTGAAATCCCAATTCATGAATAATACATCATAATAATAAATGATACAAAATTAAATCATTTATTAGTAAATGATTTAAAATTAAATCATTTCTTCATAATTGATACTAAATCTATAATTTTACATCATTTACATTAAATGTTGTTATTTTTAAAATAATAGCATCAATTCTAGTAAAATTGATATAAATTATTTGTAATTTACATCAGTTTAAAATAATTGACATAACTAGTATTGATTTACATCATTT
>OVAV01001248.1:2820-13936 GCA_900406375.1 Iberis amara
CAGCTTGAACGTAGGCATCGCTGTTTCCAAGAGAAACGATCGATGGATCGTCCGTAAAGAATTTATCAGCGTTCAAATTGCTGATGTAGAATAGCATTTTGTTTTGCCATGTTTTGAAATTTGTCTTGTCAAATTTCTCNATAGCATTTTGTTTTGCCACGTTTTGAAATTTGTCTTGTCAAATTTCTCTGGCAGTAGGCCTTGTGCCATTGCTGCAGGCAGTTGAGCATTCGGACGAAGGCATCTTTCGGAACCGAAGTCTGAGCCGTATTGTCAGACCCATAAATTTGTCCATCAGTATGGACATTATCAGTATTCTCGGTTGTCATCTATAAAACCGAAACCGAAAACTATCAATAAGACTATCGCGGAAACGCTTAAACGAATCGCGAACTGGAAAAAAACATTTTAGTAATCAATAAAACTCGAATCCGATTTAAAGCGGTAGCTAAAAAGCGGATTAAAGAATTAAGATTGTAGGGACCGATAAACCAGACCGAGATAAAATCGTTACAAATTAAGTAACTCACGGAGTCGAGTCGAAACTCTTTCCTTAATTCTTTAAATCGCTCGTAGTAAGACGGTTTACCGCGATTTAGAATCTCAGGATACAACCGTGGATATCTTTGTTAAGTTTTACTCTTAACAAAGCCTGATCGAACTTAGTATTCTAGGAATACTCTCAAGATAGGGAACGGGTATTTGTTAAAACTGTTTTTTGTTTTTTTCTCTTCAAGATCGAAAACCTTTTTATTTTTTGATATTGAGATGAGAACATGATGAGAAAAAATGAATGGAGAGGGGGTCTATATATAGTGGACGAAAAGGTGAGTGTTGCGAAAGGATGTTGTTGTTCATGTAATGCACAAGTTCTGTGGCACCACTTCGCGGATAGCACCAGTTCGCTGGAGAAGCAGATTCGTCGAATCTTATAGGAGCAGATTCATTGAATCTGGTGGGTGGCGAATTGGGCCGAAATTTTTGGCCTAAATAATGGGCCGAAATTCCATTACAATTGGGCCAAAATTTTTCATAAAAAATTTTCCCAAAAAGAACTTATTAATGGACCTTTGGTAACTACAACCCTACGACCCGCGACCCGTGCCGAGCCGAGCTGAGCGACCGGCGGCGGCGGCGCGTGCGTGCGTGCGTTGTTCTCCTCTCTCACTTGCACCTTGCATAATATCCCTTGCTACTCACTTGTAAACATTACATGAGTATACTATATATATACCACTTGAAAACACTTCTTCCAGGCAATGTGGAAGAAATTAACTTTGGTTAATTTGTTGAATTTTTGTGTGTTCAACTAACACATTTTGACCTCATGTTTGTCATTAAATTTAACTCCAACTTTAGCATTTAAATATTCAAATTTATAGTCCAAACTACAACATTTCCAATGCAATTATAATCCGGTAATTCGGGGCAACGACCTTACCCAAAAAATCGCCAGAAAAGTGACGAAAATCACGTTGATTAAAATTGAGTTCCAACAGTTCCTCTCATGATTTCCAAAGAAGCCACATGCATGCAAGGGAAGGAAGAGATCAAAAACATCAAAGACCATACAATCTTGAAGGTCTTAAACTCATAATTCCATGGAAAGAATGATCCATATGCATATTTGGAATGGGACAAGAAGGTTGAGTTAGTTTTCAACTGTCAACACACATAAATCAATAGAGTGGGAGTCACAACCACTAAATTCTATGATTATACTCTTAGTTGGTGGAATCTGCTTATTACTTCTAGGAGACGCAATGGAGAATATGATATTGAAACATGGGCATATATCAAGTCATGCATAAGGAAATGATTCTTTCTTAGTCATTATCACCGTGAGCTTCATCAAAAGATAAGGACACTTATCCAAGAAACATAAGTGTGGAGGTTTATTATTAGTAATTAGAGACTTTCTTGATTCGAGCTGATGTACAAGAAGACAGAGAAGCCACAATATCCAAGTTCTTGGAATGGCTAAAGAGAGTAATTCATAATTGTCTTGAGGTACAACATTATTATGTGGAGCTTGAAAAGATGCTACACAAGGCCAACCGATTGAACAACTACTCAAAAGGAAGGGTAACTCTCAAACATGCTATGGGCCTGGAATAATGAGACTTAATTATCTTATAGACATCAAGCCAAAATACCAAAAATACTCAAAGTAAATTGTCTCTACTTCTACAGAAGAAGCTAAGTCATATACAACAATGGCCAAAGATAAAGGCAGGAGAACTGCAAATCAAACTAGAGACATAGATGTTAGGTGTTGCAAGTGTCAACAGAGATTATATTATGCGAATGATTGTATAAACAAGAAGGTAATGGTACTTTTATACAATGGAGAGTATGAATCAGAGGCTTTCCTAAGGGGAAATACTGGTGTCTAGAAGAACCTTGAACTTATAATCTTAAGGTGAAGAACAAAGACAGAGAAAATTTGTTCCATACAAGATGTCACGTGCAAGATAAGGTATGCAGCCTTATCATAGATGAAGAAAGTTGCATCAATCTTGCCAACACTACAATGGTCCAGAAACTTGGTCTAAAGATAAGGAAGCATCTAAAGCCATAAAAGGTTCAAATGCTCAATGAGAATAGAGAAATAAAGGCACTAGCCAAGATACAGTTCATATACGCATTGGAAGATTGTGGCAATCGGAGAAAAAGCCAAGATACAGTTCATATACGCATTGTGATGATCTGCCAATGGATATTGGGCATATACTTCTTGAAAGATTGTGGCAATCAGACAAAAAGATGATCCATTATAATTTCACTAACCGCCATTCTTTTGAGTGTAAGGGAAAAAAACTCACCTTGATTTCTTATGATCATACAAGGATCAATTTTATGTTAAATAAAGAGATGGAAAGACAGCAAAACATTCAAGCTTTTTCATAAAGGATGGGGAAATTAAGAAAGCTTTATTCTCTAAAAAACATATACTTATGTTTGTGTATAAGGAAGTTTTTGTGAGCTTAACAAATCTTGCATCAAAACTTCCGAGTAAGATGTCTTCTCTTTTACATGATTATAAATATGTATTCATAGAAGACACCCCAATATGCTTGCGGACCATTCGAGACATTGGACATCAAATTGATTTTATTCGTGGAGCCAGCCTACAAAAACAATCCAAATGGAAACTATGAAGATACAAAGTCAAGTAGAGGAGCTTATTCTAAAGGAATATATTAGAAAAAGCATGAACCCATGTGTTTTACCAATCCTATGTGCTTTACCCGTCCTACTATTTCAAAAGAAGTATGGCAACTGGTGAACGTGTGTTTATTGTAAAGCAATTAACATATCATTGTAAAGTATCACCATCATATCCCTATATTAGATGATATGTTTGATGAATTGCACAGTTCTAGTAAATTTTCTTAGATTGATCTTTAAAGTGGTTATCATCATATTAGAATGAAAGAATAGGGTGAATAGAAAACGACATTTAAAATTAAGCATAATTTATATGAATGATTAGTAATGTCATTTAGGCTTACTAATGCACATAGTACTTTCATGAGATTAATGAACCATGTTCTTATGGAATTCATAGAAGTATTTGTTGTAGTATACTTTCATGATATTTTGATCTAGAATTTTTTTCAGTTGTTCCTAGAAAGGAAATGATATATGTTAACTTCAAGAAATGCACATTCCATATTGATAAACTTGTGTTCTTATGATTTTTGTATATGAAGTTGAGGTTGACGAAAAGAAGGTCAAGACCATTAGAGATTGGCCAAGTCCCAAAACAATAGGTAAGAGTTTAATCACCTTGATAGATTTTATAGGAGATTTTTGAAAGATTTCAACACATCAGCCGCCCCATTAACTAAAATTTTTTTAAAAAAAAAAATGTGGGATTCAAATGGTGACGAGCACAAAAAGAACCACAAGCTTACACAAGCTCACGTTTTCTTGCAAAAACGTCATTTCACGCTTTTCATAATATTCTGCTCTCTCTCACCAAAAAATTCCAGCATAAAATATCAATCCATNTTAAAAAAAAAAATGTGAGATTCAAATGGTGACGAGCACAAAAAGAACCACAAGCTTACACAACCTCACGTTTTCTTGCAAAAACGTCATTTCACGCTTTTCCACAAAAAATAATATTCTGCTCTCTCTCTCACCAAAAAATTCCAGCATAAAATATCAATCCATGTTATTTATGCTAAAAAATATGATTTAGTATCTTCAAGTCAAAAATATTATTCTAAATTTTTTGTCAAAAAGCATCATTCCATATTTTTCATCAAAAATGTCATTTTTTTTATTTTTTGCCAAAATCATTCCATTTTTTCCCATCAAAAATATCTGTTTTTTTCTATAATAAAAAAGTCATTCCTATGAAATTGTATGTACACCTTAGTAAGTTGTTTTTCAGATTTAATATAGAGAAGTTGTCCGAAAAAAAACAAACAAACAAACATATCCAAATTTGTATTAGACCTAACGGCGGGTTAAACCATATTGCGGATTTGACAGGCTAAGTTCGCCAAAAGCGATCATCTTAAAAACCAGAACAGAATCCTAATACCGTATTTACAAACAAAACCACCAAACTTTGCAAAAGTGTTACTAAATAAGACATCTTATTTGTGATCTCAACACTTTTGATATGCAACGACATAGTCTCAATATCCGAGGATATCCCACTCCAACTTCCACTATGGCAGATTTAATCTCATTCATTTCATCTCTATTTATGCCTGATTCTTCTACTAACTCGCAAGGGACTATATCACCAGGATACTTTCCACTGTTACAATATACAACAAACACAATTTCATTATCAAGTATTTAAGCTAGAAGTGGGTATTTTAACCAAACCGAACCAAATTTAGTTCGGTTAACTCAGTTAATTCAATTCAATCCAATTGGGTGAATTATGAAATTTATTTGGGTTTTTGGTTCAGTTCGATTTGGAAACAATTTTATCTTATACTACATTAACTGAACCGAATCGAAATTGCTAAAATTAACCAAAAATTAAACTGAACCAAAATATATTTCAAGATTTTTGAACCGAAAAACCGAACTTTAAAAACGAAAACTGAACCGAAAAAACGGAGTTTCGAACCGAAAGGAAAAGCAAAAAAAAATAAAACCCAAAAAACCAAATGCCCATCCCTAATTGAAGCTCTTTTCAATTCGCAGAAACTTTATAGTTACTAAGCTGCTCATACTTACCGAGTCAAACATGTCACATCCAGAATCATGGTTACTTTTCTCAAGTTTTTGCAAGCAATAAAGCTAACCCGCAAATGAAGCTGCTCCTCTGCAATCAACGAAGCAATAGTGTTCCTATCTCAGACAGAACTAGGGCAATTAAAGAGAAGTGAGACAAAGAAAATCAATCACCTTTCGGAGAATCAAAGCTTCCTTGGACCAAATTTGGTATCTCCATTCGAGCTAACTGAAATTCCTCAGACACATCTAGCAGATTATGTAAGAGCAAACTGGTTTTCTGCACTCAAAGAGTAACATGAAACAAATTTCAGAGGTCTAACATTCAAAAAAAATCCGAGAAAAAATGATTCTTCTTCTAAATGAACTTACAAACAGTAAGAGAAAGCGAACATGACTTGAGAGATACCTAATATGTTTTGATAGTATTAAGAGAACCATACCACCAAAAGGAGATTATTGGGACAGAAACACACCTGTGTAATCTCCGACAATAAACGACCAACATACTTCTGCGAGTACTCAACGTTAAACAAGGAGTTAAATGCAACTGAAACATTCATGCCTGGGAAATGCTGAAGAACAAAATGCCTTTAATAGAAAGAAAGAAAGATGGTGTTTTAATGGAAAGAAGGCTAACAGCTTACCCTAATGAATTTATCGCTCAAACTGTTTGAAACTAGTACCCATGAAGCATGCCCAGGTTTTAATTTGAGCCTGCATGTATACCCAAGAAATTTTTCAGTAACATCGGTAAGTGATCCTGTATATGTATCCAAATGTAGGAAAACAGATATCTTGAAAATTTATGGAAAGATAATACTAAATGGACCAACCTTTGGTTGATCAAACCGTTATACTTTAGAACAATGCTATGACAATCATTCCTTTCGCCTAAACTTTCAACTACCCAAACCTGCCAAGAGCAGAAGAGTAATTTAACTAAAGAAACGCTTTGTTTAAGATCCCCCATGTCTATAGAAATAAGACAGTAGGTACCAGTATATCCTGACGTATAGATCTGCAACTCATTTTCTTTTTCAATTTTTCTTCAGTAATCGTAATAGTATCTGCATATGAGGATTCTCCTGTAATCTTGTCGAATGTAGGAAAATATTTAATCAACTTTTGTATCTTTGAGTCCAATATATTGATCTCCTCTGTTAACTCTGCTCCGTTGCTAGTAGTAACCTAGAAAAGCATTGGCAATTTTCAAATATTTGAATTAAAACACAGAAATCATGTTGACATAGAAGATTGGAAGAGTAGACACACGAACACATTCCCATAGTTACCTCATAAGCTTTCTTGGTAATTAACATGCCAGTAGAAGGGAAATCATGTTGACATAGAAGCTTGGCACAATTCAACCTCAATATTTCAGATGTTTGTACACCGGTACTCATTGCCTGATACTTTTTCTGCATGCCACATAACTCACATTTAAATAGCAAGAACGATCAATCGAAGGCTTTAAGAAGAAGAAGATCAAAGTAATTACCATCATTATCTCTTGCTTGAGGTGCAGCAAATCAAGTTTGGCTTTTTCATATGCTAACTTGCAGAGCAATGATCTACTCTCAGCGCGTCTGCAATAGTACTTACAATCAATGTTATACACTTGCCACTAATTTGGTTAGAAGAATTTATGAAGACAGTATAGGGACTAGGGAGAACCTCTTTGCGTTAGCAGCAGTCAAGTCGTCGCATACTTTCTACAATTAAGAAAAGATCAGTGTACAAATATATAAATATATGAAACATTGTAACATAAAATTTTCTTTATAGGCAGACCTCAGACTGAATTTGCAGACAAAGTATCTCACACATATGAACCTTCTTCAAGTGTGTTAATATATCTTCCAGCTTGCATATCTGCACTTTTGAAACATTAGTTCTGAAACTAAAAAAGCTTAAAAGGAAAACAATCTCGGTAACTAGATTGGATTTTCCACAGATAGAAATAATATACCAGGCTCGAATTCAGCTTATTGGCCAATGGAGCAAGCATCTGACTGATTTCTATTGATGCTGTCCGTAGAATCTGCAAGTTACTGGAAATAGTAAATTATTTGTATGAAAAAGTGGGACTAACATAATAACATTCAGTAACATAGTATGTTATCAATACTACTTACTTCTCTCCAGTTCATTACTTGTTTACGAACTATACCAACGCAGCAATTACTAGCATCGTAGTTTCCATCAGGTTGGTCCTCTACTGGATTTGAAATATATTGTGTGCATTTCCCAACTTTGGGGCTACAGTTTCTAATGGCAACGTCAACATCTTTGGCTTTCCTCTTCAATCTGGATACCCCCTGCAAGAAAATAGTTCAAACTGTGTCATTAGATCCTCTGGGAACTGATAGATGATAGTTCTTCTCCAGAAATCCGAATATTCTTTCAAAAATGCACTGCTCGACGTATTTGATGGAATCTGCGTCAAAATTTCAATCTAAATGTCATCTTAGCGGAGTCATATGATGGAACGCTCTGGTTCATCTGATGGTGTAAAATAGGCCAATTTGGAAATTTACAACAATCTCAGATATAAAAAAAAGATCTATTCACTTCCAGAAATGAATACTGTAAACCATTTCATGAGTGACAGATAGTTGTTTAAAACATGTATATGGGTCTAGAATTATACCTTAGCATCCGTAGATGCAGAGATAGATGTATCAGGACGGTCTTCAGCTGAGAAAACTTCTGTTTCACGATAGACTTTTAAGTGATTCTCATCCTTCAGAAAGAACTGGGAAGCAACAAAATTTTCTTTCTCGTTTTGCTGAGCAGAGCTATTCAAGAAGCCTGTCTCTCTAAGTAATACACCAGACTCTGCAAGCAGGGAATCCACTTTGCCCGATAATATATCCATCGTAACATTACTAGCACAATCCTTGGTCACGTTTTCATCCTCAGGCTCAGTGTTTCCAGTGGCTACATTCTGCTGCTCATGATCATGAAGAATAACAAAATTATCCAATGCTAACGTGGTTGTATCTGAATTTGCTAGAGAACACAAGAACTGCTCAGGAGTGCTAGCTATATGATTTCTTTGCTGTTGACTTAAGAATAAACCCTCTATATCAGACTTAGTATTTCCTTCTGGGCTCAATGAACTACAACTGCGTTTATCTGGTGTGCCTTTCTTTCCAGGAAGTGGTGTTCTGTTATCATGTTTAGATAACAAATCCTCCAAGTTAGTAATGGGGATATCTACATGTTGTTCCCGGTGTACACATATTTCTTCCCTACCAATACTTGATGGGGTAGTCATAGGACGACATTTGGATAATTGAAGCTTTGAATTCTCAATTCTTTGCGAGAGAGCAGAGATAGGCAAGGGTGGAATCGATCCAAGTCTAGATTTACTTTTCTGGATGGTCGAAAAGCTCTCAACTAGTGCCAGAGTTCCCCTGCTCATGAAGCTTCCACCTTGTTTAGGGGAAGGAGTAAAACAAGCTAATGGCTGCGGCAATATACTACTTTGCCTTCTAGAAGTTGATGAGGAAAAGGAAGCCTCTTTTGTGTAACGTTGGCTTCCTGATTCTTGCAGCAATATTTGAGAGTGATAGCCAAAACCATAAGGTGACAGCATTTGACTAGCATCATTGCTATTCATACCACGTGAGTCTTTATAAGCATGACCTATGGGAATGCACCGAATTTGAGGTGACAAGGAGAAATCATGGATGGGCGATCTTGCTTTCACACTATTTTCTGCAGATGCATGAAGCAATTCCTTGCTTTCATCTCCCAATAGATCTGCTAGTGTAGGAGATATATACCCGTAATCATATTTACGAGAATTTTCACCGACGATACTCATGTCATTTGAGTCTCCACCACCACTTCCTTTGTCAAATGGTTGAGAAAGTTGTGAGAAAAGCTTCTTAGGTTCTGTTAACGCCATTTCACTTCCCGTATCAGATCTAGATGTAACCTGAGATGGTGTTTTTTCTTCTACTGGAATGTGCCTGCTCGTTGGGGTCTTTAGATCTCCAGACTCTGACACTGCAAGACTACGGAAATGCATTGAAAATGCTGTGGAGTCCATCGTAATATCATGGTGTTCTTCAGAGATAGTATCATCCGACAATCGTCCAGGGTTGATAAAATGAGAAGACACAGGACCAAAGAAATTGTCCTCTGGAAAGAAAGCACAGGATTCCNTGTAATATCATGGTGTTCTTCAGAGATAGTATCATCCGACAATCGTCCAGGGTTGATAAAATGAGAAGACACGGGACCAAAGAAATTGTCCTCTGGAAAGAAAGCACAGGATTCCAGTTAAACTACATGTAAAAGCAAGGAGAGAAAGGAAGAATATCGTACCGTCATCACTTGTAGCAGAACCAATAGTGCTACCTCCTGACGACGGAGAACCTTTTGGCCTTAAGAATGATTTCTCCGCGACAACACCGTCTTCAGCATCACCATCTCCTTCCGTATCTTCGCTATCAGCTATTTCCCCGAAAAACCTAATCACTTTGTCCTCAGACTCTGATGTATCAGCTTGTTCACCGTTTTTTAGCTTTGAAGCGGAGGAGTTGGGCGGCGTCTCGTAGTCTTCGTCCCGGTTGAAGATGTGGACAGAAGTAATTTCTCGGTCGGCAAAGCTCACTCGCCGCAGCCGCTTCCTGCGTTGAGCTATAGTCTCCTCGTCCGTTCCGGCAGTGTTGTTCATCGGATCGTCCGGCTTTTCCGACGCCATGTGTAGAGAGGATTTGGGAACTTTTCGAATTCTAGGGTTCTAAATTATATTATCGGAATATTGTGCGGAAAATGCAAACATTTTAAAGTTCAATGTTTTTTGTTTTTTTTGCTCATTTGAAATCATTTCAGTCAAATCGTGTCAAAACTAAATGCAAGTATTAGTTAAGGAAGGTACGTATATCTTAAAGCACTAAAACTGTTTACTTTCTTGTTATTTCTCTTTCTAGTCGATTGTCGCCTCTTTTGTTTAGATTGCTCCATCGATACTGTCTGGTATCATCGCCGGCATTAAGCGGTTCTTTTTCAGTAAGGTATGTATTTTTTTGTCAACAATTAATATGTATTTTAAAATTTGTAATATGTGTAAAATTATTTGAAAATAAATTCGTTTTATTCTTGCTGTTAAAAAAAGAAGTGATTTTTTTATTTTAAATGTTCAACCATTAGCTAGATCCCCACTGTCTTGCTGGTACTTCTCCTTGTCTTTCCTCGCGATGACCTCTGGATGAACTTGCGGTGGTTCTTCGAAGCGGAGTCGCAAATGAAGTACCGACTGTCGGGTCCGTTGGTGCTGGATTTTCCCCATAAACCTATATCTGTGAGCAAGGGGTTGTGCTCAGAAGCCTCTGGTGGTGACTCTCAAACTTCCTCCTCTTTCTCAGATACATATCTATGTAGAGATAACAGAGATTGAAAAGGAGAAAGAGAGATAAATTAGTAATGGGTCAATGTTAATTTTGGTTTAGTTTAAGAAAGCCAAATTATGAGTACCGAGACATGCAGGTTGTTGATTGCATTGCAAAAATTATGTTTACAACTTTAAGAAAGCCACATTATCAGTTATATAAGTTGCATTGCAAAAATTATATTTACAACTTTTAAATAATAATTGTAGTTTTTTTTTTGTCAACAATCATAATTGTAGTTTAGAGGTTGTTGATTGTTGTTGATATCGGGTTTAACACCCGAGATGAAGCCCATTTCGACTAAAAACCCAGTTCGGTGGACGATCTAAAAGCTTCTACACGAGTTGGGCCGGTTTATTAAAGCCCATTAAGTTTATTCATGTAATTAGGGTTTAAGGCATAATTTTTACTATAAATACCTATGTAATTGATCACAAAGGGAATAATAAGAATTTCTTCATACAATCTAGCAACCCACAAGATCATCGTTTAACCTAATT
>OVAV01001250.1:0-12561 GCA_900406375.1 Iberis amara
AACTTTAATCTAAAACATCAAGTATTGTAGAACAAAGAAAAAAAAGCTAAAACATCATCTTTTTTAGGAACGGAAAAAAGTATTATTTGATACTACTTGCGATAGTCGATAATAAAGAGTTTATATATATAAAAGAGAGAAGTTATTGTATACACTACAAAAGAGAAACTATTGATCTACAAGATATTTTAAAGTTTAAACTATTGATTCACAAAATATCAAACTATAATTTCATGAAAAACACGTGAACACAAGCTCAACGTTGCTATAGTCGAGGCTTGAATCAGGTCATAAAAACACACACATGTACAAAGTAGTGGGGTCTCAAAATTGTGAATAATCAACTCGCCATACTATTCTGATCACGACTAACAACGAAGAATTGTATGTCTTTATTAAAAAAAACAACTTCAATTTTTGCATTATACGTTTATTAAACTACGTCATTAACTTCAATTACATTTTACACTCTCTCTCTCTCTTAGGGCAAACAAATCAATATAATTTGGTTTCATTGAGTTGAGATTTTTTGACAACGATTTGGAAATTTAAAAGCCGTGAAAAGTATTTGTTCACCATGTCTAAACTCCTAATGTAAATCTAGCTAGTGTGTTTGGTTTAGTGATATAAAAACTTAAAGACCGAAATTTTATAATTGGTCATGTTTCTAGGTCCAAATCCTACTAGAAACTACAAATTACATACGAGAGCAATTAGCTTTTGAATTTCTGTCTCGAAATGATTTACATGATGAAAATATCCAATGAACGACTTCATCTCATAATTATCTAAACTAAAAATCCAAAATATTTGAGTTCTAAAAATAACTCCTAGTATACCACTTATAAAAAATGTTCTAGTTCAAGTAGTAATTGGAAGTTAGCATACGTGAGCTTTCTCTCTCTTACTTTACTCTCTAAAAAGGTGAAAAAGTGACTTCCTTCGATCTCTCCGTCCGTCGTTCTCTCCGTCGTCGGATTAGGCGTCCGGCCTCACTCCAAAGTATGGTAAAGCTCAAGCCTCCTATCTCACCCACGGGGAAGGAATCTTCTTCTTCGCCTCAGTCTAAAGACCTCATCGCCGGGAACTCCTCTTCTCCCTCGTCTCCGAAAGACACGTCCTCCTCTCAAATAGATGCCCAGCCGAAAGGCACGGCCATCGCAGCTTCAATCCCTCCTCTGTTCTCGTCGGAAGCCGGGAATACAAGCTCAGGTGCTCCAGAAATGGAAGCTCAAACGGGTCCTTCAGTCACTAAGGCCCCTGTTGATTCTTGGTGCAATCTAGTCAAAGGATCTTCAAGAAAATTGGAAAAGAAAGGAACAACATTCACCTTACCCTCAGGAGAAAGTTGTGTCAAAATCCCTAATTCTGTGATTGAGAAGAATAGAAAATCTTGGGATTGTTTTGTCATAGGACAGTTCTATTCAGATCCACCAGCTCAAGGGATCGTCCATTCGATTGTAAACGGTATTTGGAGTCGCCAGTACCGGGACATTGTGGTATCAAAAATGGAGGGATACTCTTTCCTCTTCAAAATACCAAACGCGACAACAAGGAAAAGAGTAATAAATCAGAGACTATGGCAAATTGAAGGTCAGACAATGTTCGTTGACAAATGGGAGCCGGGAACTACTCCCTCAAAACCAGAATTAACTTCAGCCCCGATTTGGCTTGAGCTTAGGAATGTACCTTTCCAATTCTTTAACAATGACGGATTGGAGTACATTGCGGGGCTCGTTGGAGATCCTAAATACCTTCACCCATCAACCCTTAACAAGTCTAACTTAGAAGTTGCAAAAGTTTTCACTATAATAGACCCGCGAAACCCTCTGCCTGATGCGGTAAATGTTGAATTTGAATCCGGTGAAATAGCTCGAATAGGAGTCTCTAGTCCTTGGATGCCTCCAGTCTGCCCCCATTGCAAAGAAATAGGTCACAGTTTAAGGCGCTGCAAACTAGCACCTGTCAAATGTAAAGCTTGTAATTCCACAGTGCATGAACTTGAGAATTGCCCAAGGTCAAAGAAAGAAGAAGGAAACCGTAAGTTGCGCAGAGCAAAGGCCAGGGAGGTACTTGATTTCTCTCAGTCTGAACCTGCATCAGTAGAAATTCAACAAAATTCAAATAAAAACTCGGACCTCCAAGGATCCTTACAATCGGACACAAGTAGTTTGGATCTTCTTGGTTTAAAGGAATTCCCACCGTTGAATCTTCTAGGTTCTCCTTCAAAAAATCATCTTTTGGGCAAACAACATTCAGTGGCCGCCACAGGAACATTATCAATTGATCTTGGTTTGGTTCGAAATCAGAAATCTGATGTTGATACAAATTCTGGTTTGACAAAGGGTACAAAATCAGACGTAGAGGATCTTGAGGAAGGGGAAGTTGATGAATCTAGACCGTTCATTAAGGTTATTTCAAGGAAGCATCGAAAAGATGCTAGGGCTACTAGCCCAAAAAACTAAAAAAAATTTTTTTAATGTGTACAGACATTTTTGGATGGAACGTTCGGGGGTTCAACTTATCTTCACATAGAAGAGATTTTTTGAAGTGGTTTAATAGTACTAAACCCATTTTTGGTAGTCTCTTAGAGACGCATGTACAAAAGGAAAATCAGCACAGGATCATCTCTTCCACTTTTCCTGGCTGGTCCTATGATGACAATTATGATTTCTCAGATCTGGGTAAGATTTGGGTCATTTGGGATCCCTCAGTCCAAGTAGTGATTATATCCAAATCGCTACAAATGATTTCGTGTGAGGTTCGCCTTCCTGCATCCTCTCAGACTTTTGTTATATCGTTTGTTTACGCCTCAAATGAAGATGATTACCGGAAGCTACTTTGGGATGAGATTTGGATGCTAGCAAATCATGAAAGCTTGATTGGTAAGGCCTGGGCAGTTATCGGTGATTTCAACCAAGTGTTAAACCCGAGTGAAAGCTCAAATCCTTCATCACAAAATGTTGACGCTAGGATAAGATTATTCAGAGACACCCTTTTTGAAGCCTCCCTTTCTGATCTTACTTTCAGAGGCAGCACCTTTACCTGGTGGAATAATCGTGACTCCACGCCAATTGCAAAGAAACTGGACCGTATTCTGGTAAATGATACTTGGGCAGAGGTTTTCCCATCCTCGTTTGGTTTCTTTGGTGTTCCAGACTTTTCAGACCATTCCTCGATTGAATTAAGTTTGCACTCGTCTATGGAAAGATCAAGAAAGCCGTTCAAATTTTTCAATATGCTTCTGCTAAACGGTGGCTTCCTCGATTTTATCCGTCACCACTGGCTATCTACAAACGTCTCTGGATCAGCAATGTTTCGTGTCTCCTATAAGCTTAAGTCTCTGAAAGGACCGATAAGGGCTTTTTCAAAGAAAAATTACTCCGGAATCGAACTGAGAACTAGAGAAGCACATGAACAGCTATGTCATCTCCAAAGTCTGCTACTAGCAGCTCCTTCTCCTTCTCTAGCTTGTAGTGAACGTGTAGCTTTTAAAAAATGGAGATTATTAGCAGATGCAGAAGAAGTATTTTTCAGATAGCGTTCACGGGTAACTTGGCTTAAAGAAGGTGACTCCAATTCGAGGTTTTTCCATAGGATGGTGAAATCAAGAGCAAGCCAAAACAGAATTCACTTCTTGTTAGACCAGGACGGAAACAGAATTGACTCTCAGCAAGGGATGGTAAACCTATGCGTTGATCATTTCCGCAGATTTTTCACGTCTCAGGACATTTCAGTCTCTACCACTCCAACCCTTCGTTTCTCTTTGGCTTTCTCTTGCACTCCGGATCAAGCAGCTTCTCTTGAATCTCCTTTTTCGGCCCAAGACATTAGACAGGCTTTATTCTCTTTGCCTAAAAATAAATCGTGTGGGCCGGACGGATATCCAGCAGAATTCTTTACGAGCTGCTGGACTATTCTGGGTCCGGAAGTAACCGATGCAATTGCTGGATTTTTCTCTACGGGAAAACTTCTAAGACAATGGAACGCGACAAACTTGGTTTTGATTCCAAAAATTGTAAACGCCTCAGTTCCAACGGATTTTAGGCCTATTGCTTGCCTCAACACACTTTATAAGGTAATAGCAAAGCTCTTGGCATCTCGGTTAAAACTCCTTCTGCCTAAGGTCATCTCCTCCGCTCAATCAGCTTTTCTTCCCGGCCGTCTTCTAGCTGAAAATGTCCTACTTGCAACAAACTTGGTCCAAGATTATAACAAAAAATCTGTCTCCAGAAGGGGTTTTCTAAATGTTGACCTAAGCAAGGCGTTTGACTCCGTAAATTGGATTTTTCTTATCAAAGCAATGGAGACCATAGGCTTTCCTCAAAAATTCATAAATTGGATAAGTGAGTGCATATCATCTCCATCTTTCTCTGTTACAGTAAATGGTCAGATGGGGGGCTTCTTTAAAAGCTCCAAAGGATTGCGCCAAGGTGACCCGTTATCGCCTTATCTCTTCATCTTAGCTATGGAAATATTTTCTCATCTACTGGTCTCTCGGTTCCGATCTGGAAATATTGGTTATCATCCATCTACGAAGGAAGCAAATGTAACACATCTCTTATTTGCCGATGACGTTCTTATTTTCTTCGACGGCAGCCCGAATTCATTAAAGGAAATCATGTATGTACTAGATGAGTTTGCGGAGATGTCAGGTCTGCACATAAACCCATCAAAATCTCAGTTATTCTTGGCAGGTCAGAACCAAATGGAATCTTCACAACTTGCTAGTTTCGGGTTCCCAATTGGTTCTTTTCCAATAAGATATTTGGGTCTACCGTTCATGTCCCGGAAACTAAACATATCAGAATATGACCCGCTTCTGAATAGCATCATATCTAAATTCAGCACATGGTCTGTCAAAGCTATATCGTATGCTGGCCGTCTCCAGCTTATTAAATCGGTGATTATGGGAAGTCTGAATTTTTGGTTCTCTGCTTTTCTGCTTCCTGCAGGTTGTATTCGAAAGATAGAATCCTTGATTGCACGTTTCCTCTGGTCAGGATCAGTTGAAAACAATGGCTCATCACAAGTGAAATGGGAATCTATTTGTATGCCTAAAAATGAAGGGGGCCTAGGCTTGAGAAGTCTCAAGTTGTGGAACATTGTGCTTATCCTAAGGTTGTCTTGGCTGCTATTTGCGCGCAGTGGGTCTCTTTGGGTGGCTTGGATAAGATCAAATATGATTGGAGCTGATAGTTTTTGGTCTCTTAAAGAAAAACAGAGTGACTCTTGGGGCTGGAAATGTATCTTAAGACTGCGCCACCTGGCCCAGAGGTTTATCAGATGTGAAGTGGGAAGGGGATCATTGGCTTTCTTCTGGTTTGATTCGTGGACGTCTCTCGGGCCTCTGATAAATTACTTTGGTGAAAGAGGTCCCCGTGACTTACGGGTCAGGTTAAATGCAAAAGTTTGTGATGCAGTGGAAGGTTCTTTCTGGTCCCTGCCAAAACCGAGATCAGACCAAGCCTTAGCACTTCATCTTTTCCTCACATCTTTCCCGGTACCCTCTCAATCTCAGCCTTTGGATTCATTCTATTGGTGGGTACATGACAAAAAGTTCTCGGAGTTCACAGCAGCTCAAACATGGGAATCTATTAGGCCGCGTTCCCCAAAAAAATCATGGACTGCAAGCGTTTGGTTTAAAGGTGCGATACCGAGAAACTCTTTCCTTATGTGGAGAGCAACTCTTGACCGTCTACCAACTCGAAGTCGTCTCCACTCTTGGGGAATTAATATATCCCCTCTTTGTTGTTTCTGTTCATCCTTCGTTGAAGACAGGGACCATCTTTTACTACGCTGTGAATTCAGCTTGCAAGTCTGGCATCAAATCTTCATTAGGTTGCACCTGGGTGCTATTTCTTTTCACAACTGGACAGCGCTAATCTCCTGGACTTTGGCGGATTCAACTTCATGTCCATCTCTTCTCCGTAAACTTCTGATCCAAGCCACAGTCTCATGTCTCTGGAAGGAAAGAAATGCTAGGATTCACACAAACTCCTCTCTACCAGCAATGGCCCTGTTTAAGCAAATTGACAAGCAAATCATAAACTCGATCTCGGCAAGAAGGACTAGCAGGAAATTTGATAGACTAATGGCTTTTTGGCTTTATTAGGAGAAATCTAAGTGTGACTAGCCCATTCTATTTGCTCTCTCTGATTTTAGTTTTTTTGGCAGAGAAGCATCTTATGTATAGGCTACAATCTTTTTGTACCCCTAACCCTCATTATAAATGAAATTAACTTTTCTATCAAAAAAAAAATGTTCTAGTTTATCTATTACTTGAAACTATTTGTGATAGTCGATAATAAGGAGTTTATATAAAAATGTTGTGAAACCCTACGAGATTAGGTTAGATAAAGAAAAAGAAACAAAAGTGCGTTATAGAGTTTTTTATTGATAGATGTGCTAAACATTACAGTTCCTAAATTAGCTAGACCGTACCGTGCTTTAGAGACTTTCAGTCCCCGAACTCCTAAAACCTAATTTTTCGGTTCATGTCATTCATTTAGTCAATTATATTAGATCCTTTAATACTAGTTTATGGCATATTATAAAAAAGAGAGGTTATTGTACACTACAAAAAGAGAAACTATTGATCTACATGATATCAAATTGTAATTTCTTCAAAGTTTATAGAGATAAATCTAATATTTTAAAGTTTAAACTATTGTAAATTTACAAAATATCAAACTATAAATTCTTGAAAAACACGTGAACACATGCACAATGTTGCCATAGTCGAGGCTTGAATCAAGACATAAAAAAAACACACATGCATGTACAAAGTTAGTGGGGTCTCAAAAGTCAAAATTGTGAATAATCAACTCAAATAGAACGTAGGAACACCGCCTTTTACTATTCTCACTTCTAAACAGCGAAGATTTGTATGTCTTCATTAAAAAAAAATAACTTCAATTTTTTGCATTAATACTTTTATTAAACTACGTCATCAAATGGTGACAAAACAAAATAATAAAACTACGTCATCGAAAATCAGTTAGTTAAATCAAAGTTTTAATAAAGATCAAATAAAAGAATTTGAGCTAAAGTTTTGAATGAAATGCTATTTAATTAAGAATTTGAACTAATTAAAACACAAAAATTAATTTGTGAACTCATAATTTTGTCTATGAATCTAGTGTCATTTGATATTTTTATACTTCAAATACTCGTTTGAAAGGTGATCAAAATGTAACGAGTTTGGATAATTTTTCTAAACTATACTTAATTATGAAGGTTATTTAAAATCTACACCAATATTTTCTGAAATTTGAAAATTATATTTTTCGTTGTCTAAATGATGGTTTTGTCTTTTATTTTTTCGGTTATTTAAAATTTTTTTTATTTGATTATTCTTGTTTTATAAATCATAAAAAAACAATTTTTTAAAAATGAATAAGTAATAAATTACAATTAATCATATTTCCACATTGATCCATCACATATCACATCGCCACCGTACAAACTCATTACTTTACTTGGACCCTTTCGACGACCAACGTTTGCCGTTACCCTACGAAGATAATATGGTAATTTCATTTTTTTATTTTTTTAAAAAATTGTTTTTATGATTTATAAATCATATTTCCTCATTGATCAATCACATATCATAAATCATCTAACTATCAGTCTTCTTTAGAAATAACCATATCCTGATCATAAGTCTTCCTCTACCATATCATCATTTGCCATGTTTTCATCTACCACATCAACTTCTATCAAATCAGTATACGAGTGATGTCCTACATTATTCTCATCATCTTCAAACATATTTCTGCAGTTAATTTTTAAAAAGAAAAAGTAAAATTTACTTTCAATCGACAAAGTAAATAAAAATCGACGAACATCAGTATTAAGTCGATAATATATACATATCAATTATGGACAAAAACCAAACAAACCAAATATGAGTTGACTGTAAAATATATCAACTTCAAAAAAATCAACCAAAATAAATATAAGTTGATTGTATTACATAAATTTGATCTAATTAAAGGTCAAGTTAATCTAACAAATCGACGGTTAAACAAGTCAACTCAGTAACAAATCGACCAAAATTGACTTAAGTGTAGTTCATAAAAAATATCGACAAGAATCAAAAATAAGTCGATGAAGATGAAAAAATAAATCAACAGTTGTAATATGTACACCGTAGAAAAACTCTTTCATACCACTAAATATGTCAGTTATGGTAATGTAAGTCAACATATAATGAAATAAAAATAAACAATACAACAAAATTTTTTTAGCAAAAATCAACTAGAATTTCTATAAATCAATCGAGATAAAAAGCCAACAAACAGGAAAAAAAAACATCAACGAAAATAAACAACAAGTCTACAATTAACATAAGACGACAATGTCCAAAATCAACATATAGCAATATTAGTATACAATTTAAACAAAAAAAACTTTAATCAAAAAATCATTTTTTGAAAATAATAAATTTTCAAAAATAAAATAATTACGAAAATAATAAAATTTCCCCATAATTAATTATTTAATTAATAAAAAGATATATTTGTCATAAAAATAACATGAGGGTGTATTTTTCAAATTATGCAAAAACATTGTGTATTTTTCAAATATCAGATATAATTTAGGTTATTTTTCAAATTGTTCCAATGATTTTTGGATCGCAATGTTTGGATCTCGCATATCACTCCCTATTTAATGCATATTTTGTGTTTTTGATCCACCAAACATTTCAATACAAAACTAGTTATGCCACACTATTTATGGTTTGTGATGAACATGATTTTATTTATGGATTTTATGCTCTTTATTGAAATTTTTTTGGAGTAGACCAAAATTTTAATTCTCGGATATTAATTCGAATGAAATCCATCTCTAACTGAAACCATATTAATTAGAAGTTTTTAATACAATAAAATTGAACCGAACCGATATTCGGTTTAATGCCACAATGCTATCATTCTTTTCTTATAAAACAATTCAAAAGAAGATGTGACTATTTTTTCATTTTTATTCATCGAAATCCATTTTATGTACTTTCGTTATTCTATATTATAAAAATTAGTTATGGATGAGATGTTATCTATCTAAATGTGATAACGAAATTAAAAGAAAAAAAATTGTTGTTAAATGATATTTAGAAAAATAGATTATCTTGTAAACACACATTTCATTTAGTGACATCATTTTTGATTCATTTTCCTTCAACAATATCTGACACACTTCACAGTAAATGCACACTTCGATGGCTGCTACTTTGAGATTTTCTTAGGAAGCTTTTCTTGACAATTCGATCGATGTATAAGACTATAAGAGGAATGCATCTAATAGATCTCTTTTTTTTTTTCCAGATATTTTGTTTTCTTATTTTGGAAACAAAACTTTGACCACGTTTTTGTCAGGTGCAATACTATTGGACGGCGATTATTTCTCATTAAAGAATGTCTCTTTATATAATATAAATACATAACTAATATAATACAACATGTAAACTATATTACCAATAAATTGATTATTTTAGAAAATAACATAGCTAGTAATATTAGTAATATTGTTGGATTTTTGTAATTGATAATTCTTACTAAGGGTCTCCATGAATTCAAAATATAACTATTTTTGACATGTAAAGGTTTTTGTATGCAGGATAATACTAGAGTTTTTTTTTTTTCTGTTTGTTTTAAATAGCCCATAACATAAACTATGGATCCCAAAACTTTAAACCAGCCCATTACATTAAGGTGAATTTGAAGGGAATGAACTAATGAGACCCAATAAGGGAGTTGACCAAAGGAGCTTAACTCGGAAACTTTTTTTATTTTTTTTAAGGCAAAAGGAAATCCCATACGCGTTTATTAATAAATAAAAAATAAAGTCCAGCTACAAACGGATCGCAAAAAGTGGATCCGGCTAAATCATCATAAAAAATACATAAACAGACTCATGAATCGAGTAAAAGAATGAAAAAGGAAGAGAAAAAAATAAGTGCAGCTAGACCATCTACTATCATGTTCGCCTCTCTGTAGATATGTACAAATGTGATTATTCAGTCTCGAGAGAGAAAGCTTTGGCACAAACGTACCAAGAAGGACAGAGGATGAGAATCACTCACCCATGTGCTTAGAAAACCAACAACGCACTCCGAATCAATCTCACAAATCACTTTTCGGAATCCCTTTCCCCACACACTAATCAAACCATAATAAACCCTTCCCCCACTCCCCCCAAGTTCAGCCATAGGTGCCGAACAAGCTCCTATATGCCGCGCATATCCACCTCTCCATGCCATTGTAGCATCCCAGATAATTCCTCCAGTAGTCGTTAATTGACTTACTCCACACAAGGCTCCATCAATGTTAAGTTTAACCCAATTGTTTTCCGGTTTCTTCTAACCCACCATAACCGTAGCCTTTTCCTTACCATGACTGTGGGAGCCATATTCCTGAAGAGCATATCTTGTTGATAAGGATAGGTCTTTTAAGGATTTCAGCCTATCTCGACGTTTCCCTACATCATCAAATACATACCCGCACCTCCATTTCCAACCCCATCATATAGTCAATGAGAATAAATCAGCCCATTCATCCTCTTGTGTGTTGCAATAAATCCATTCTAGAAGAGATAGTTGAAAAAAGCTCCCTGAAATCGCCTAGGAAAAATCTCTGCCATAAACCTACCATCGCTGAAAAATCTCTTAGTAAGTGAAGAATCGTCTTCAGACTCGTTTAGAATTTGTAAGAACAACCTGATTAGCCACTTGCCACAGAAATAGTCTCACTCTCTCTTGTGTTTTAATTTTTCATATTCGTTCAAAGATCCTATTCAAGCCAATTTTCGGTGCTTTGTCTCCTGTTAACATATTATAAGCTGTTTTAACAGAGAACTGGTCATCCTCTCTTCTCGACCAGGATATGCTATCATTCACCTGCATAAAATTATTAATCACCATATATACAAATTCGACTAGTTTCACATATATACAAATTCATGGAACATCTACATATCATGTTAAACATTTGAGATAAACCCAAAATTCACTAATTCAATAGTACTGTTCTAAATTCTGAACGGGAACCAAATTCAAATCTATGTGAACTTACGCCATGAAACCTAAATTGTCATTGTTTTGTTCGGCTACGACTGATAAACTAGAGAAAATATTTTCTCACCAGAAATTTAAAATTATAACCTTTTGTACATTTGACAAAAAAAAAAAAACCCTTTTGTACATAGGCCACAAGGAGATCACTATAATGAGAAATTTTTTGTGAAGTATGATCCAAAACCATAATATGTAATGTGGTCTTGTTGCAAGTGTTATTAATATGTGATATTTAGGCTTTGCCTGTAATCTTTTTCAGTTAATTAAAAAACACTTATTGAAAACTTTCATATCACTTTAAAATGAAAAGAGATGGTAAGCGTTTGGTGAAATAAAATCTTTTCGGTTATTGGTTAAGTGACTTAAGTCTCGATTCATCTCAAGTCGATATCTAAAATTAACTTAACCAAAAATTGAAGATAACTATAACACCTTAAACCAACAATATTACTAAAGTAATTTTCATTTATAATAACATGAAGTTGTATTAAAATACAAAAAAAAATTATTCATAAATTCATAAAAAAAGACCTTCCAAATAAGTAAAACATAAACAGAAACACTAAGCCAATAAATGGGCCTGAAGTGTATTCATAATGGGCCGAGAACGACACAAAGCCCGTAAAGAAATTTTTTTACGCATTGCCATTCCAGGTGTCTCCGTCATATCAATCTCATCGCCGTTGACTTTTTCCCAATCAAAACATTGAATCAAAGATCCTAAAGCCAATGTCACAATCCTTTGTCCTAATCCAGCTCGAGGACACGATCTCCTTCCATTCCCAAACGGCATTAGCTTATGAACATCTTCTCCTCCATCATTAAACCTCTCTGGTTTAAACTTTTCTGGTTCATTCCAAAGATATGGATCTCTATGTATAGCCCAAGCGTTGACCATTACCATTGTGCCACGTGGAATATCATATCCTCCAATTTTAATATCTTCTGTTGGAGATCTTGGTACTAGAAGAGGTGCTGCTGGGTATAGTCGAAATGTCTCCCACACTATGTTTTGAAGGTAAGGTAAATTTACAAGATCTGGTTCGTCGATTAAACGATCTTGTCCGATTTTCTCATCGATTTCTAGTTTTGCTTTCTTCATTGATTCTGGATGATTTAACAAACATGACATTGCCCACTCTAATGTCACAGCTGAAGTATTTGTTCCGGAAATCATCATACCCTGTTTCACACGTAATTAATACATTTATTTATTAATACTTTTAAAAATAAAATAAAAAACATATACAAAGCAAACCATATAACAATGATTAATGATTAATTGACTAGTGGTCGTGTCACTATTGTCTTGTTATCAGACTAGAGTTTGAACCTGGCCACTTATATAGTGAATGCATTTTTTCCTATATATAAAATTTGGTTATTAGACCGACTCGTTGTGGCCCATAAATTATTGTGACAAAAAAACAAACCATAGAATTTTGAAATTATACGAAAACGTAGATTTCAAAATCGAATATATG
>OVAV01001251.1:0-13913 GCA_900406375.1 Iberis amara
AGACTCTTTCTCAACTGGAGGTTCTTCTCTGTTCTTTACAAGACTCTTTCTCAACTGGAGGTTCTTCTCTGTTCTTTACATATTGCACTTGCTTCTTTATATTTATGCGAAGTGATAGGAAGAGATTTGTGTCTTCTTCTTTAACATATCTATTTCTGTTAAATCAAAATGTTTTGTTTTTATAAATGTGTTTCGCCAAAAATATATTTTCCTCATCTAGAAATATCCAGAAACAGGACTCTGTCCATTCTCAAATTGAGAATCCTTCAACAGCACATATTTTTTTGGTTTCTTATCATCACCACTGAGCTTCTTCTAGTGCTTTATTCATGACTCTTTTCCTTTATGATAACTGTTACGCCAATTTCTTGATCTTTTTTATTGCACTCGTTCACTTAAACTAAGTTTGAGTTGATCTTTGCACACATGATTAACGAGTTCCCCTTGAATGTCATTCAAGGATACATCTCGGTGACATCTACACAATCTCTTCCTAGATATTCACTCTCTTTGTCTCTCTTTGTTTTGCAGCTTCTCTTTGATCTTGAAGAACACAAAAGCAAGACAAAGAAGATGATGAATTTGAAGCTTGAAGACTTGACACTCCAACTCTCTATTCTCAAGCTTGATATAAATCTGTTTCAACAGATTTATCTAACTCTCAAGCTGGGCCTAAAAGTTGAAAGGTGCTAATCATTTTTTGCACATTACTCTAATTTGTCTCAGACATGCTCTGCCTCATTGACTTCCGTTTAGGATTTATTTCCAACTTGTGTTTGTTTCGAACACTAATCTTCTTGCATAACTAAAGCTACACTCTCAAGTTTCTTAGTCTTTGAAATCTTCTTACATACAGAAATGTGAAGAAGATAGTTGAATTTTTGTCTTCTGAACCATATCCTTTACTTCAAGATCCCACATTTTAAGATTTGAAGAAACCGGTTCTTTATCTGCATTAGTCTACATCATGTGGAAACATTAGTCGCCAAATAGGAAAGCTTTTGAAAACTGGAGCGAGGCACTGTAAGATAGACCAAGATTTGTCTCTCGGTTAGTACTTAGTAGAAGGACGGTGTCTCTAGTTTTCATCAGACTGAAAGTACAGCAACCTCTCATCAATTCAAAAGCATTGTAACGGAAATTTCGTACTTCTATATTGCTTGGTGAAGGATCTGATTCGAGCAAATACTTAAGAGTTCAGTTTGTTATCAAAAGCAGCAACCTGTTTAAGAAAACAAAATAGATTGGTCACATTAGCTGGGAGCTTTATTATTAGTAGAACACAGACCAAACAAGTATCAGAAACTTACGAGAGTTTCATTCATAACTTCTATTCCGAATAAGGTCAAAAATGGCATTGCAAGGTTCTCATTTGTTATATCAACATATATAAACATAAGCTGCAAGAAAAAATAATAAACGTTACGAGAGATTCTAAAGACCAAATTTATCTAGCCTTTAAGATTCAGCATCCGGGAATTGCCTTCGATTTAAACTTTCTTGCAATATCTTCAAGATGCTGAGCCAGATTCTGAAAGACATCAGCTTTGGAAAATACCATAACCTAAATGAAAAAAAGGGAAGATGAATAGAAAACAAAGATTGAATCAAGACTGGTAACAGATAAACAATTTCTAACCTGAAGCTTAACATGACTGGAGTAAACCCAAACAGTGTTGGCTTCAGTTAGTTTTGTAATCAATGGGAACTTGTTGTTGCTAAGAAACTCTAACAACTTCTCCATAAAACTCATTATCGTGATTTAAACAAAAAATCAAAAAGAAACACCTCAACAAAAAGATCAAACATACATACTCATGTAATGTAACTACCACTTGTGATGATATAACAACAAAGATCTTCACAATCAACATGTAGCTTTCAACAGATATAACAAACAAGAGAGATCTTCACAATCAAGAGCTAGCTTTCAACAGGCGATCTACCATATGATGTGTACCTTTCAGCTTCAGTTTTAACCATGCCAATAAACACATTGTTGGTTTTAAGGTCAGGAAGATTCAGTGCTAGCTTGCACCTAACTTGGTAGCATCATTGCATCGAACTTGCTAGCTATCATTGCTCATGTTTTATCAATAATAAAGACTTCTTTTAACCATTGTACTTGAAGAATTTAGATGAACAAGTCACTTGAATCTTCAAACAAATAAAAAAAAATTACCCATAGAGCGCCCAATGCGCTTCTCGGCTGCTCCGGAGCTCTCTCTTCTGGGGTACCCAGTATGGTGGTTTTCAATACGAGCTTCTCTGCGGTTCCTCCTCCTCTCCTCGGTGGAGGTTTCACACACTAAAATTTCTCAGTCTATATATTTGCTGGAGATTCAGTGTATATCACGTGCTTGGAAGAGCCAACAGTCTAGAGTTGCAACGTACACAAACCCTCAAACTAAGTCCAATTACGATGCAAACAGAAACAAAATGAAAGCCAAGTTAGAATAGAACGCTCAAATATTTAACCTGGATCAACATGAACAGTTTCATATTCAATTCCATCAGGTACACTATTATTGTAATCGTAAGGACCCTTCCCATTAATGAAGATTCCATCCGACATCCCAAGTTCTTTACCAGAGTGAAGAATCATCCACCTGTAAATAAAAAATTGAAATAATAGTAGGCAGAAGAAAAACATCAACTACTATTCTAGTTAATAAACAAAAATACAAACTTGAACAATTAGCATAACCTCTGCAATTCTTGTATCTACGTCTTCATCATTTGAAAACACTCCGGGTTATCTCCCTTCTCGGCCCTAATATGGTTAATTTGAGCCAGGTAATAACGAAATTGAATTAGGTAAATCATGCTAGGGCTATAAAAAAACCACATCCTGCAATATACATACCGTCAACTTCCACCAGAACCCGATACTTTTGAATCTATTCCAAACTGGAAGCCTTGATTTCTCTAAAACGTCTGAAAAATTGAAGCATATCTGCAAGCTTTTTTAGAGATATTGGGCAATCCTTAGCCTCCTCGGCTGCTAGGAAACGATTTAATCCCTCAATCAATAGAGGGAAGCCGAAGACGTACGATGAGAAGAGCTTTTGTAGTAGAACGATGACCAAATCGCGAGACCCAAATCTACGTCGGTGACTCTTGAACTTCAAATGGACACGTCTGAGGATACAGCAGAGGATTCGAGCGCTTCGGCGAAGGTTGGAGACAAGGTCGCCGGACGAGCTTCTTTTCTGCGGTATGTCTATTTTTTTCCTAATTTTACTGAGGACACGTGTCATAACGAGGGGAGACATGTGTCATCCTCTGGAGAGGGTTCATGTGCTTTCATATATATGATTTAACATTTTTTAACTTTAAACAATTTAATGTCTCTTTATTTTTTCACCAAATTTTTTAATCTTGATTATGAATTTATACATATTTCAATTAAACAAAAAATTTTTAAATAATCCTCATTTAATTTTCATTCTTTTAAGATCAATTTTATAAATTATATTGATATTTAATTGAATAAATTATAAATAAAATATAAAAAGAAAAAGTAATATTTAAATATAAAAATTTAATCTGACATGAAACAATCTCACTTATTCAAAAAAAACATATTAAAAGATGATAAATTTTATTCTAATAAATAATATATATAGTTTTAATTTTGAAATCATAAAAAGAATTGATAATTTTGAACATACATAAAATAATAATAGTGTGTAAACTTTTTTTTGTCATTACACAATTATAAATATGATATAATATTATTTTAACAAATATTTTTTATCATTAAAAGTAACAGTTACAACTTTTGCAGTTTTTTTACCAATCAGACTTTTATTGTCATTTAAAAAAAAGTCACAGTCGTTATAGCCAAATCTCTATAGCCAAAAGTTTACAGTAAAAACCAACAATCACGGTTGTTACATATAAAATCTTTCAAATAACATTTTCTCTCTCTTTCTTCCCCCACTTTTTAAAAACTTATTTATAAATAGATAAGTAATTCAAAATTATAAAAAAAAAACTAATTCATTAATAATCATCTTTTTATTCTCTATTTTTCATGATCCATTTTATTTAGTTTATAAATTATAAATTTTAACTAGTTTATATTTATAAAAAAATAATTAATAAACAATAAATTTTAAAAAATTATAAAAAATAAATTTATTTTTATAAAAATATAGATTTATTTTTAAAATAATATATTTTTTTAATATTAAAAGTTACAGTCACAGTTTTTCCGGTTTATATTACCAATCAAACTTTTATTGAAATTTAAAATAAAAGTCATAGTTCTTACAGTCAAAATTTATACAGTCTAATAGTAAAAGCCTACATGCTACAACCACAGTCTTTACCAATCGGCCCATTATTAGCCCAAGGTTGTGGACGAAAAAATGAAAGAATTTTAATCCAAACTATTCTACCGTAAAAAGACTTACAAACAAATTTCAAATCAATAATGTTAGTGAGGGTTGGCCTTGAAATTTGGGGATCTGAAACAAAATTAATAAAAGTGAATCCAATATTTTATTAATCTGGTTTTTGGGCCATAACTTTTTTTAAAACAGGACCTATATTTAAAATTTTAAGTTTTAGAGGTTTTAATATATAAGATAAGCTAATGTTTCATTTGACTATACCCAGGACTGGTCCTAATGTTATGTTGGCGGCACTATAAAAGAAAATTTGAAAATGCTTGTTAAGGATATCTCAAGGTTGATCTTGCCCTCGCTCTCCTTCGTGTCACCAAAATTATTGAAGGTGCTCCCAACAAGCTGTCTATAATAAAACATAATTTTAATTTTGTTTTTTTCCTTATAATCAAGAGGAGTTCGGGCTTTCGACCGTAGTCTTCCCTTAGACTTGAGATCAACTCGTAAAGCATCTTTTCCACCGATAATCGAACTGGAGACCTAATAGAACGAACTCCTAAAATTAAATCATTATTCCAATACACTGTTGGTAATGTTAATTTTGCCCGACCATCATATTCATATTCATGTGTATGATTCGAAAATGAAGTCTACGTGTGATACTCTAATTCCATTTCCTAAACTTTTTACTATGTACTCATGTGATGTATGACATGGAATTGTACAATGAATTTTCTTTTACTTTGTCGTGAAAATGAATGTGTACTTGTTTATCATTTTTTGTTTTGAGTAGAATTGGGTATCAATAAAAATATGAAAATGTAATGTGTTTGTAATGTTCAGCTAAGTCGTCCGTAAATCCATAATTATGTTATAATACGGCATAAATAATATTAAAAAAGTCTAATAGAATTGGCTAATCTTATAATTAATTAGTTGCGCTAGGATTATGTTTTAGGGGCTAGGGGACCGAAGATCCCAAGATATGGTACAATATATTTATGACAAGTTACGTTCAATGAAATTTCAAACTGTCAATCTTATTCAATCATTGAGTTTATCTTATATACAACATTCTAAGTGTAGCCCTAGAGTATCAACCAATCAAAGTACAATATTCACAAATAGGAAAGTATTCTAAAATATTCTCCAATAAGCCCTCTCAAGATGGACCATGTAAGTTTCGAATGCCCAACTTGGACCGAAACATTTGAAACTCCATTCGTCCCAATGTCTTGGTGAGTATATCCGTTAGGTGATCCTTGGTTGAGACATGTCGTGGTTGTACCGTCTTCTCGAGAAACTCATCTCGTACAAAGTGACAATTAACCTCTAGATACTTGGTTCTTTCATGAAAAATCGGATTTGCATTGATGTGTATAGCGGACTTGCTATCACATTTTATTGTCATTGGGTTCATGTGCTTGTATCCAAGATCAAACAACAAGTGTTTAATCCATATCAGTTCTTTAGCATTCATTGCTGATCCATCGGTGAACCAGCAGGCCGAGAAGCCAATAAGCCCGAGTCTTTGAGAATATCCATTGTATATTTCTTCTGACACGAATAGATCCGATCTTTAATTCTTGCAATTTCTAAACCCAAGAAACATTTCAATTTACTAAGATCTTTTATGTGAAAACAAGCAGCTAAATACTTCTTGAAGCTCTGTATTTTGTTGGTGAATCTCCCGAGATGATCAAGTCATCAACATACACCAAAATTCGTAATGAATACACCTTATTTTTTTAGAAAAAATAAGGAATAATCTGACTTTGTTCGTGTAAATCCATAACAAAGAAGAGCCGCAACAAGTTTTGAGAACCAACATCTAGGAGCTTGCTTTAGACCAAAAAAATGTTTTTCGGAGGCGACATACTCTCGTTTCCGTTGGAGATGTAAAGCCTTGTGGTATTATGATGTAAACCTCATCTTGTAGGTCCCCAAACAAATTCAAAGTTTAGGGGGTGTTATTGGTTATGGTGTTTTAATGGATTTGTAAATCCATAAAAATTTGGAAATATATGGATTTTGAAATCATTAGATTTTGAAATACCATTATTTAAGCTTGGATTTAGTTCTTTATATTTTTAACTTTAAAACACTTCCAAATCCACCAAAATACAAATTGGATTTTAAAATCCAATTACAAATGATTAAATGAATAACACTGGATTTCATTTAGAATTTACAAATCATTAAACGAATAACATGTGATTTCATTTAGGATTTACAAATCATTAAACGAATAACACGTGATTTCGCATGGATTTCAAAATCCCTTAAAATCCCACAACCAATAACACCCCCTTAGATGGTTAATCGAAGTCCTGAAGTGGCAACGACGCCAATTGATAAACACAAATTTTGTCAATTTTTCTTTCAAAATTTTTTTTTTGTCAATTCGATGTCTAAGCAAGTATCTTAAACATACTCATGTCATTGTAGCATTTAAGAGTCAATCCAAATCAGGGATAATTAACACACTAAAACTATGAGAATCATATTTAGTCTAAGCAATTATAGGTTTTAGATTAAAAGCTAACATCCTAACAAACTTAAAGCATGAAAGTCAACTAAAAGTCAAAGATATAAAAGTCAACCAAATTAAGCAAAAGTCAACTAAGGATTAAGAGTGAAATTTAAATTAAAAAGGCTAAACAAATGGGTCAAGGCTAATGATTTAGGTGACCAAGTGAATTTCTATGAAGCTCAATACAATCAACAATGCTTATCCTTGGTCTAAGATTCTGAATTAAAGACTAATCTACTTCCATGACAATAATTCATTTCCTAATCATGAAACTAAAACAATTCCTTGCTAATTATACAAAAAAGAAATCATTAAGATCTAATCCATTCAACCACTAAACTAACTAAGAGAATTTCTTGGTTAGGTCTCATTTAACATTCAAAAGTTGGTTCAGGAATTTCATCAAACACCTTCCGGGCAATAAACTTCCTTAGTTCTAGAGATGAGTCATCAAGACAAATCTAGCATTAAGAACACCTAATCAATGAAGATTTAAATAAAGCAAGCCTTAAGCATCACATTCCATCACTTAATCACCCTAATCTACCAAACTCATTTGTCTAAAAAGGACTACTCACTAATCATGGATAAAACACAAGTTCTAATGATGAAAATGTGTAGAATCATGATTAGAAACAGAAAATAGAAGAAGAAACACAATCAAAACAAAGATCAAACTTCAAAATAAACCAAGATTCAAAATGTTTACAAAAGTGTTCTAAGAGAAAAAGAGATAAAAGCATAAGTTCTAAAGAGTAGGTCTAAAAATCTTAAATAGTATCCTCAAAATGGCATCGGGTTAACCCAAAATAATTGGGTTAACCAAATTGAAAATGGGTTTAAACTAAAAAAGGAAGTCAAAATGTTGACGTTTTGGGCTGGGATCGGTTTAGCCTGACCAATCCAACAAACCGATCACGGTCCCTGGAATTCGCAACACTTGAGGACCGGTTTGGACAAACCGATCCATCAAACCGGTCCCTGTCTCTGAAATCTTCAATTCTTCATATTGGTTTTCTTGGACCGATCCATTAAACCGCTATTACTCTGTTTTTACCCTTTTCTTGAATCTTTCGAACTCCTTGATCCATGCTTTCGGTTCCTCCACTTCTACCACCTAATAATATGAAATGCAATGCAAATGCATGCTAAACTAACCTATATGCAAGTGAATCTACTTAGAATGAATGCTAAACAAGAGTTAAAATGCATCAAAATCATCACACATCAACAACGTCCAGGACCTTTTGCGAGATACCCTAGAAGAATATGATATTGTACCTCAGTACACAATGCCTGGGTTTCCCAGCATGAATGGTGTATTTGAGAGAAGGAACCGCACATTTAAGGACATCGTAAGGAGTATGATTAGTCATTCTACCTTACCTGAATCACTATGGGGAGAGGCAATAAAGACTGCAACTTACGTTCTTAATAGAGTACCAACTAAAGCAACTGCTAAAACTCCTTATGAGCTTTGGACTAGAAGAAAATCCAGTCTAAAGCATTTATCACATATGGAGATGTCCAGTTGAGGCTAGGCCTTGTAGGCCATATGAAAAGAAACTGGACTCCAGAACTATGAGCAGTTACTTTGTTGGTTATGCAGAATGATCTAAAGGCTATAAATTTTATGATCCTACACTAAAGAATATTTTTGAGACGGGAACGAGTAAGTTCTTTGAAGATATTGAATTTGGGGGGAGAAATAAAGTTAGGGATATCATCTTTGAGGAAGAATCGGTTTTGGTTAATGTACCGATTCATATAGTTGATTTGGATAAAGCAAATCCATAACCTCACGTTGATAATGAAGTTCTTCCTCCAACTCAGGATGTCGATGATATCGATATCGAAGGTCAAATTCAAAATCCTCAATAGCCGGTGCAACAAGAGAAACTCCCTTTGCGTTGGTCCACTAGAATAAAGAGAAGTGTTATTTCTTATGATTATATAATGTTTCTAGTAAAACATGAGGAAAATTAAACTCTTTTCGAAGATGATCCTATCAACTTTCCTGAGGCAATGAGTTGTTCCAATTCAGATAAAAGGACTGAATCAATGAAAGAAGAGTATCAGTCGATGCTAGACAATAAAATTTGGGACCTTGTCCAATTACCAGAAGGAAAGAAACCGATTGGTTGTAAATTGATTTTTAAAACCAAGAGGGATTCGATTGGTAATGTGGAAAGATATAAGGCTCGTCTAGTAGCTAAAGGCTATACTCAGAAGGAAATGATTGACTATAAAGAGACATTTTCTCCAGTTTTATCAAAGGACACTTTTAGGATAATAATGGCTTTTGTTGCACATTATGATTTGGAGCTTCATCAGCTGGATGTCAAAACAACATTTACGGAGATATTGATGAAACGATTTATATGGAGCAATTAGAAAACTTTTCCTTAGGTGATGAAAAGAAAATGGTATGCAAATTGACTAAATCCATCTATGAGCTAAAACAGGTCTCCCGTCAATGTTACCACAAATTTCATAAGGTTATCATCTTTTTTGGTTTTGAGATAAATTTGATTGACGATTTTGTGTATCAAAAGTTCAGTGGGAGCAAGTGTATCTTCCTAGTTTATATGTCGATGACATATTATTGGCCACTAACGATATAAGCATGCTGGTAAACACCAATAAATTTCTTAAGGAAAAATTTGAGATGAAAGATCTTGGTGAGGTATCTTTTGTATTAGAAATAGAGATTCATCGAGATTGTTCTCGGAGAGTTCTTGGATTATCACAAAAGAGATATATTGATAAAGTACTTACAAGATTTGGCATGCAGAATTGCAAATCATGAGATACTCCAGTCATTAAAGGAGAAAAAATTTGTCTTGCTCAATTCCCTAAGATAAATTTAGAAATGCAGGAGATGCAAAAGATTCCTTATGTGTCAGCAATAGGGAGTCTTATGTATGCTCAAGTTTGTACGCGTTCGGATATTTCGTACATAGTTGGAATGTTGGGCAGATATTTAAGCAATCCATGTATGGACCACTGGAAAGCAGCCGAAAGGGCCATGAGGTACCTACAGTGAACAAAAAGGATATATGCTCACGTATCAGAAATCAGATCTTTTGGAGATTATTGGGTATTCTTATTCTAATTTTGCTGGATGTCAAGAGAGTACAAAGTCCATCAGGTTACATGTTTTTGTTGGCTAGTGGAGCTATTTCATGGAGAAGTGTAAAACAAACACTCGTAGCTTCCTCCACCATGGACGCAGAACTGGTAACTGTCTACGAGGCATCCAGTCAAGGAATATAGATGAAAAATCTTGTCACAGGGCTACAAATTCTTAAAGGAATTGAAGGATCACTAAAGTTATATTGTGAAAATAAGGCAGACGTTTTATACTCCACTAATAATAGGAGTTCGGTAAAGTCTAAAGTACCCAGTTGTTAAGAAAAGGGTACAAAGTGGTCAGGTTTCCATAGAACACTTAGGGACAAACTCCATGATTGTAGATCCTCTTACGGAATGTATTATGCCAAGGGTCTTTCACGAGCATACTGCTCAAATGGGCATTAATGTGTTTGAGGATTAGTGGGAGTTTGTCATAAGGTTTTGGGTGTATATATGTATACACATTCTATGATCATAAATAAAGTATTAAGTAAAGTTCCGGCTTACACTTTGTACCATAAGGTTAAGGGATCTCACTNTAGATCCTCTTACGGAATGTATTATGCCAAGGGTCTTTCACGAGCATACTGCTCAAATGGGCATTAATGTGTTTGAGGATTAGTGGGAGTTTGTCATAAGGTTTTGGGTGTATATATGTATACACATTCTATGATCATAAATAAAGTATTAAGTAAAGTTCCGGCTTACACTTTGTACCATAAGGTTAAGGGATCTCACTAAAGTAGGAGCAGTTGAAAATCGACATGTACTAACCGCCGTTCATGTGATTTTCATGCTACATTTTTCATAATTGATTTATGTCATTTGAATATGGTGATTTAGTGACCATGGAAGGTTTAGTTATGATTGATTTAACGAAAACCACCATGATCCTATGTTGTTGTAGTCAATGGACGAGATTGTTATGCTCCATGTTATTAATGGCATATTGAGCTCATAAAGTCTAACACATTTTTCAAGATACTGATGTGACCCAATGATAGATTGTTAGATCTATTAAGTGGGGTCACATGTATAAATAAATGTATTAGGGCCATTAATTAATTAGCTTTATAAAGGAAGTGATCATTTTGTGATTAAAGAAAGCTATGAGTATAAATGTTATGAAAAATTAATGTGTGAATAATCTTTGGAAATTTCTAGTTTGATGAAGGGAAAAATTGGAAATTAATCTCTATATATATGAGGTTATGGTCCCCAAAGCAATCCCAGCCGAAAATTCAGAATTCTCTCTTGATCCCCATCACCAGAGAACTAAAGTTCAAATAGGATTTGCTTTGGAAAATTAAACATAGTGATCCTGGAGCTACGGATTCTTCAGGTTTGCTTCCGCTTAAGTTTTCAATCATCAGAAACTAAATTGGTTAAGGTTTATGGAATTACAAATTCAACATCTCAATCTTAACAAAAACATTCGTATAATCCCAAAGAAAAATGAGAAGCTCAATCTATATATTTCATTGTTTATTTGATTTTCCTTAAATATGAAAAACGTTTCCAAGGTCCAAATATGTGAATTAATTAATGCTAGATATAGCTATGTATATAATATGGTGAGCAAATATACGAAAACTGGACCTTTTAGACTAAAAAAGAGTATCTACTTCTAGTTGAAACCTATAAGACTATAAATCATCAGAAACCTTTGAGCTAGAAGATGGTAATGATTGTTGCGTAGTGTTAGTTTCAGTGGAAAATGAAAACCGCTGCTATACGCTTTTCTTTGTCCATGGACTCGATCCATTATTAGACTTTACTACAAAAATATGAAACATTGTCTTCAGCTAATGACAACTTAGACTCCACTACACTAACCTCTTAGTTTCTCATTTCTTGTATGATTCTTGAAGTTTGATGTGAATTCAATGGTGAAACCACTCACACTAAAACTTATTCGTTCATAGATTTTATATCAACTTCAAGAGTTTCTACTGTTCTTGTGGTTATCAAGTTTGATTCCCCTAAGCTACGCTCTGTTCTTGTTCTTTCAGATCTCATAATCTTTACTTTTTCTTGAAACTCTTTAAGAAATTTCATCTTTAGGTAGAGAAGCTTTGTCCATTTTAAAAATGTAAGAAACATCTGAACGTAAAACGTGGTTAAGCTCCTCTCGTTTCTGTCTCCCAGCTTCAACATGGTTTAGTGGCTCTTCTATTCCATTTGTAGGCTTTCTTCCCTGCTTTATTGGTCTCTTCTCATTAACAACATAAATTGTTCCTCCTGCTGCTAATAAGTTTGTTAGTCTTTTTTCTGTACAAGATTATGATTTTTCTAATTAAGTGTTTGTAGCCGATGATCCAGCAAAATCAATATTCATCTTGTAATTGTTATCTCTTAAAAATCATTATCTTGCATTTTCAAATCTACTTTCTGAGATGTGTAACCACTTGAACGTAAGTAAACCCATATACCCTTATGATCCATATACAAAAAAAAGGTTGATGGATATTATCTCACTAGAACCAAGCCTCTAACAAAATGTCCATGATTGCTTCTAGTTTTGACAAAATATGTGACGCTCTAACTTTAGAATTGATAATCTTGTGGTCACATTTTATTTTCGGTCTCTAAAAACTTTGCTTCCTCATTTCAATTTAACCTTCTAGTTCAAATGATTACTAAAGACGAACGATAACGAAAGCAGTTATAGAATTATCACAAGAAAAGTTATGGACTGAAAATGTACAGAACTACAAGAAGTTTCACAAAAAAAAAGAAATATGTTGTTTTCATAATTTTCTATAAGCAAAAGAAACTAAATTTTTGTATATTGCATTTTGATTCCTTTGAAAAAAGTTTTTTTAGACGCTTTTTTGACAATTTATATAGTATGTATTATTTAAACATTTTTTATGCCTCTGGTAAATTTTTTTTGTTAGCTTTGCCACTATAAATAGTTGTATTATTAATTCTATCATTACATTAAGTTTTTTTTTTTGTCACATTACACTTAGTTATTTATACACATAACTTAAATGAAATATAAATATTTTTATCATTATAATAACAACTTTTAAAAATTACATAAAATATATAAAAGTTGAGCTCAAAAAATTAAAAAGATTGTATAACTCTGTGTTATTAATGTGAAAAACAATTGCACAATAAAACCTAGTTTTGATTTAAATGACCACCTATACCAAAAGATAACACACATACATATTCCATGACAGTCAAAGAACTTATAACATCTGATACACAAACATGGAACATACCTAAATAAGTACCATGATATATGACGATGATATTCCTCTTATCCTTAGTCAACCACTAGAAAAATTCCCTAGCACTCTTATTGATACCATTGAATGGCAATATTCACCTTCATGTCAATATTTAGTTAAAACTGGTTATCACTTACTAAACTTTGCAAATTACAATACACCAGAATCAACTTCACCAATATACAAAAAAAAACTCTGGAAATTATATCTTCCTCCTAAAATTACAACATTATGGTGGAAAACACTACATAATAGACTACCAGTTTCAGAAAACTTAAAACACATAGGAGGAAGGATAGATACCTTATGTCAATTATGTGGAGAAACAAATGAAACCTTAAACCATCTCATCTTCACATGCAGAGTAACCAAAGAAATATGGAACGTTGCACCTTTTCCAAAAAAAATTAGATTCTTCTTTTCCGTTTTTAACAATAAAAGAAAATGTTAACTATCTCAATACACTCAATCACACAGACAATTCAAAAAAAGAAAATGTTAACTATCTCATGACACTCAATCACGCAGACAATTCAAAACCATATCATTTCTCTTTCTTTCTTGGATGGTAGATTTGGAAAGCAAGAAATGATCTTATATTTAATAGGGTTTTCTGCAAAAAAAACCTTCACTATGAATAAATAG
>OVAV01001252.1:0-13911 GCA_900406375.1 Iberis amara
GATCAGAGTTTAACCTAATTGTTAAACCCTGATTCAACATACACCAACCGAAAACTTATGTGCATCTTTGGTGGTACCAATATTTAAGACATCCATAACAGTTAAGCTTCACATTCTTACTCATCTTTTACTTTTTAAAATATAAACTTTAGTTAAAACTCATTTTATAATTTTCTCATTAGCTAAAGAAAAACGTCTAGCATTTGAGTCTCATAATAATCTTGCATCTACTCCATTTCAATTGGATGTAAGAGGTTTTTTTATACTGAAAAATTTAAATACTTTTTCACCATAGTATGCCATAGTAGATGACTATATTCGGATTACTTGGATGTATATGCTAAAGAATAAAAGAGATGTCAATATTTTTCCAATTTTTATTCGGTTTGTTAGTACACAATATAATGCCAAGATTAACTATAAAATTTGATGTTGCCCACGAACTCGCTTCTAAAACTAATCAAAGAATATGATCTAATTCCTTACTTATTTTATATTTATATTCCACAACAAAATTTTGATGCAAAGCGAAAATATCATCATATTTTAAATGTAGTAAGGTCTTTACTTTTTCAATCTAATGTTTTTTACAATATTAGAGTGATTGTGTGCTTAGTTCTATCTTTCCCTGACAAGAGATATCTTGTTCTGTGTTTGAACGATATATCAATTAATCAAGAGGAGGCTAACCTCATATAGTCTTACAAGATTAAGTGTTTAAACCTAAGTGAAACAAATTACAAACTCATGGGCTTTACAGCCCAATACCCCCGCTCAAGGTGGAGTGTGTAGGTTACAAACACCCAGCTTGCGAAGAAAAACTTCAAACTCGTTTCGGCCCAAAGACTTGGTAAGAATATCTGCGAGTTGCGTTTTGGTGGAAACATGAGTTGTCTTGATGGTACCTCGAATTATCTCATCACGAATGAAATGACAGTCATTTCCGACATGCTTTGTTCGAGCATGATAGACGGGATTAGCAGCCAAGTTTATCGCCGATAAACTGTCGGAATGAAGAACCGTAGGAGTGGAGCATGGAATTCCGAGAGCTGGTAGCAGATTTCTTAACCAAAGAATTTCACTTACTGTATCCGCCATGGCGCGATATTCAGCTTCGGCGGAGGAACGAGAGACAACATCATGTTTCTTAGTCTTCCATGATATTGGAGAGCCGCCTAGTTGAATAAACCAACCTGTAATAGATCGTCTTGTAAGTGGACAAGCGGCCCAGTCGGAGTCACACCAAGCTGATAGAGTGAAATCCGAGTTGGCACGAAGGAGGATACCTTGACCGGGACTGTTCTTTAAGTAGCGCACAACCCGTAATGATGCGTCCCAATGAGCTGGTTTTGGAGTGCTCATGAACTGTGATAAAACATGTACCACGTAAGACAGTTCAGGTCTAGTAACACTCAAGTAAATTAATCTACCAACCAGCCTACGATATGGCGTAGGATCCGTAAGGGTGTCACCAGCAGCAAGAGAAAGCTTATGATTCTGTTGTAAAGGAAACGTGACAGGTTTGACACCAAGAAGGCCTGTCTCTGTAATTATATCTATTGCATATTTTCTTTGGCAGAGATAAAGACCGGTGGAACTTCGAGCTACTTCGATTCCAAGAAAATAGCGTAGAAGACCTAAGTCTTTCATGTTGAAGCAAGCACTTAAGTACTGTTTGAAATCATTTATTACCTTGGTGGAATCGCCGGTAATGATGAGATCGTCGACGTAAACAAGGACATGAAGCCGAGACTTCGTCGTTGTGTAAATGAACAGAGAGTGGTCTTCTGAATTTTGCTTGAAACCGTAAGCTTGAAGGGCGGAATTTAACTTGGCAAACCAACATCTTGGGGCTTGTTTGAGTCCGTAAAGTGATTTCCGTAAGCGACAAACCGTATCTTTGTCGCCATTACGAAAACTGGGTGGAGGACGCATGAAAACTTCTTCATTTAAATCTCCATGAAGAAAAGCATTGTGGACATCCATTTGATGGATGTCCCAATCATTAGTAACAGCCTGTTGCAAGAAAACACGTACCGTAACCATTTTCGCAACCGGAGCAAAGGTTTCGTCATAATCAAGTCCTTCGGTTTGATGATTCCCGAGAACTACTAAACGTGCTTTGTGGCGTTCAATAGATCCATCAGAGTTGAATTTAAGCCGGAAAACCCATTTGCAGCCGATGGGCTTCTTCCCTGGAGGTAAACGTTCAACTGTCCAAGTACCATTGTCTTCAAGAGCCTGTATCTCTGTTTGAATTGCATTACGCCAATTAACATCTTGTATTGCATCGTTGTATGTTCTAGGTTCATTGGCAGATGTAACTGCACTAATAAAATGTTGATATTTCTTTGAAAATTGACTTGATGAAACATAATTGTCCAATGGGTATGGAGTGGCAGAAGGTAGTGGACTATGCAATATGGAGGTCACGTAATCAGCAAGTTTTGTAGGAGGTTGCCTCTTACGTTGACCACGACCAAGATTTTCAGAGACAGAAGTAAATGGTGAAGATGATACAGGCAGGTGAGATGATGCAGGCTGGTTAGATGATGCAGACATGTATGGTAAAATTGCAGGTTCTGGTGCAGAGTTTGTAACCGGCAGAAGAGGTGAAGTAAGATCAGACTCTAAAGGACCTGCAGACTCTGTTTCAAGGGAGAGTGGAACTGGAACAGGAGGTGTTTGTTCCAGGTCTGAATCATAGAAGATACGTGATGGTTCTTGATAATCAGAACACTGCGTAGGCATTGTGACTGCAAAGGGGAAATCAAGCTCAGAAAAAATAACATCACGAGAGGTGGAGATCTGCTGTGTGTCAAGGTCATATATTCGCCACCCTTTTTGACCCAGAGGATAGCCAATAAACACTGACCGTTTAGAGCGAGATTCGAATTTATCACCGCCGTGTTTCTGGTTGTGAGAGTAACATAAACAGCCAAAAACGCGGAGATGAGACAATGGCGGAGGACGGTTGTAGAGCATTTCAAACGGAGTCTTGCCATTGAGAACCATAGTCGGAGTGCGGTTGATTAAGTAGGCTGCTGTAGTTGCACAAAAACCCCAAAATTCAATAGGTAGTGAAGCTTGAAAACGCAAAGCACGAGCGACATTTAGTATATGACGGTGTTTACGTTCGGCTCTACCATTTTGTTGAGGCGTTCCGACGCAAGAAGTCTCATGTATAATGCCTTCTTGTTTGAAATATTCAGTGAGACATAGGAATTCGGAGCCATTGTCACTTCGAATTCGTTTCACTTTCTTATCGAATTGCCTTAAGACCATTGCAATAAACTGTTTCAATTCTGTTGGTGCTTTTGTTTTGGTGGGCAGTAAATAAATCCAGAGTGATCTTGTGTAGTCATCAAGAACAGTGAGGAAATATCGAGAACCACAAATCGTTGGAGTACGATAAGGACCCCACAAGTCGCAATGAACCAATTCAAAAGCAATAGTTGTCTTATTATCACTTAAAGGAAAAGAGTTTCTGGTTTGTTTTGCCCGAATACAAACATCACACTTGTGATTATCAATAAGACTATTATTCGAAGAAACAGAAAATGGTAGCAACTGCATCGCTCTTGTTGACGGATGACCCAATCGAGAGTGCCATAAGTCAAAAGATGCAGAAACAGCGGTATTGAAAGAAGCAGCAGCAGCAATTCCACGAAAAAAATACAATCCATTTATTTGTTCACCCGCTCCAATCAGCATCTGTGTGATGCGATCCTGAAGAATACAAATTCGGTCAGAGAATTGTACAATAGAGCCACGATCTTTGGTCAGTTGTGAAACTGAAATTAAGTGACACTTCAAGCCATCAACATAATAAACTCTCTGTAAAGTCAAAGAAGATCCCATAGAAACTGTTCCCTGAATATTGGCGAGTGTAACTCTACCATCAGGTAATGTAATCAGAACATCTAACATTGGTTTAAGATCACTAAGATAATCCAAGGAGCCCGTCATATGATTCGTAGCTCCGGTATCGATAATCCAGTTTTCAAGAAAAGAGTTACCTGAAGGTTTGTCTGAGGATGAATGCTTTCGATCATTAAGCATAGTGATTAGCAGCTGCCACTGCTGATCATTCAATCCTGTGAAACCAAGACGATCTGTTTGTGACAAGGGAGGTGCTGGTGAAGAAACAGAGACGTGATGAGCCTTGGCCGTGTCATTGCGCCGTGTACGGGAGGGAATAGAGCAATCTGCAGAAGGCTTAGACCGTGCCTTGTCACCCCACCAGGCTGGGTACCCTATTTTCTTGAAGCATTGATCGATGGAATGTCCAGTTCTGCCACAGAGAGTACAGGTCAGAGATAATGGACGTGATTCAGGTCTAACTCGATTTTGTGTTTGAACAGCAAAGCTTGAGGCATTGAGACGTTCTTCAGTAAGGCGACTCAGCGATTTAGATTCTTCGTCCTGTATAAGGACATTGTAAGCGTCATCGAGAGTTGGTAATGGTGTGCGGGACAGGAGATTTGATTTGACAGAACCGTAAATCGTTTCGTCAAGACCCATGAGAAACTGATGGAGCTTGTCTTCTTCGCGTTCCTTGGCAATTTCTTCTGCCGTTTTTGCTTTTTGGTAATCGGATAGGCTTGTCCAAAGCTTAGTGAGTTTTCCATAATAAGCTTCTATGGCAAGACCTTGCTGTCTACAGTTAGCAAGTTCAGTTTTTAGCCTTTGGACCCTTTGCCCGTTTTTCATAGCAAAACGCTTCTGCAACTGTGTCCAAAGTTCAGATGCATTATCACTATGTGCAATCGAAGAACAGAGAGTTTCATCGATTGTTAACTTGATCCAAGAAACGACTAGTGCGTTATTAGCGCACCAATCTTCATAATCGGCGGAATCTTCAGAGGGTTGAGGAATGGTTCCATCTGCGAAACCGAATTTCTTTCGTGCTTTTAAAGCGAGTCGAATACTGGCAGACCATTCATCGTAATTAGAACCACGAAGTAGAGGACGCGAAATGATAGTACCGGGATTGTCTCCTGCCGTAAGATCATAGGGAGAGATAGTTCGGCGAGTTTCAACTCTTGCGTTTTGGTCACCCATTGTAGAAAAGAAAAGAAAACGAGAATTTTGAGTGTTTATTGATCGAAGAACTTAGTGCCGTAACCTAGTAGAAGGTTATGGCTCTGATACCATGACAAGAGATATCTTGTTCTGTGTTTGAACGATATATCAATTAATCAAGAGGAGGCTAACCTCATATAGTCTTACAAGATTAAGTGTTTAAACCTAAGTGAAACAAATTACAAACTCATGGGCTTTACAGCCCAATATTCCCATTAATGGATTATCATCTTTTTTGTTACTTGCTTCGTATATGAATATAAGATGTTTTAGTTTTTTTCTTTCTATATAAATGTAAGATATTTGGAGTTTAATTAATGCATTTTGGTTTTGTCAAAATTAAACTTCGAAAACGCATATATTTATCTATAAAAGAGTAATAAATTTGTATGGATAAAACCAATTTCAAAGTAAAACTATTAACTATTATTGCATGAAATTAATTAAACACCTATGCAAAGAATTTTCATTTATATTCTTCTCGCCACTACCGAATGTATCAGTTTTTTGTTTTTTACTAATAATTTAAAAGTTTTTTTGGTAAAAATAAGGTTCCAAAATCTAAAAAAATTTCAAAATGTCAAAAGTCTTTTGAGTAACTAAATTATTGTAAAAAAAAAAACATTGTATTCAAACATTATTTAGATTGTGTTGCATGCAAGTTGTATTTATTAGTGCATTTATGTGTTATAGGTTACATGCATTAAAACTTAATTGTAGTCAAATAATTAATGGCAAAAAGTTATTGTCTTAATATGTGTGCAATACTCAAAAAATCTTATATTTGTATATGTAACAAATCCCCATTTGACAATCAATAGGAAAGCCACCACAATACTCCCTAAAAATTTTTAGCTCTCTTTGTTATGTTTTTTTTTGGTTGAAATATTAAATTGATTAATCTAAGAAAAAAGAGGTGTGTTATTTACATAGAATTTCGAGCAAATGCTTGGAAAAACTGTAAAGAGACCAATAGGAAAAAATGTAGGATCCGTGGTAGAAGGTAGAACCTGTAGGCTAGGGGGTGTGGTTTTGGTTTGCCTCGTCAAAACCGGAATTTAGAAAACATGAATCTCTTTGTTATGTTTTCACATCTCTTATATAATATATGTTCAATTATAATAAGAAGATTGTGTTCTGTAAACCAAAAAATTACCAAAAAAAACCTTTATAAAAATTTAAATTATATCAAAAATATATTTTAAATCTTATATTACTTAAAACTCTAATATATATCAAGTTATTTCATAACCGCAAAGAAAAAAATAACGTCTATATAGATATTATTATTCTTCTAATTTACAAAATATAGATTTTATAATTTACTTTTATCTTATGAATTTAATTTTAGCATATTTGCTAGTTTTTAATAGTTTCGATTTTAAAAAATAAAAAAAAATTTCATGCTTTTTACCAAAATATTTTTGTTCTTTTAAAATAACTTTAAGTTGCAATAGGAAAGATATTACTATTTAAAAAAAAAAAGATATATAGAACTAGTTTATATTATATTGACATAGGAAAATCGCATAAAAAACCTCCAAAAATAGCTGCCATTGACACTGTAAACCTTCAGAGTTTATCATTATCACTTTAAACATCCAAAGTGATAGTTTTGCTAACTTAAACCTTCAATGTGGTTCTATGTTTACGAGTTGCCATTTTATTAACAGAAAATTTTAACTCCGTTTAATATATTTTTATAAAAAATTTATAAAAATTCAAAACAACACTTTAAAAATTCAAAAAATCATAAAAATTCAGAAAATTATAAAATTATATAAAAATTCAAAAAGCCTAAAAAATAAAATAATTTATCAATTTAATTAAAAAACTAAAAATATTATAAAATTATCAAACTATAAATGTGTTAAAATTAACCCTTTAAATGTGTTAATAATAAATTATAAATGTGTTAAAATAATAAAATTCTAAATTTGTTAAAATTATAAATTTCATTATAAAAGATTATAAAATGTGTTAAAANTAAAATTATAAAAATCTTCTAAAATTTTTATTTATGGTGTATAAAATTCAATAAATCATTTTAAAACACTTTAAAATTCATTTATATTTTATATAATACACCAAAAACTTAATTAAATAACACCTTTTAAGTCTGTCAATATTCTAGCTAATGACTCAAATTTTGGATTTTCTATTTTTAGTGTTTTCAGAAAATCTAAGCCGGAATCATGTTTAAAGAAGTTATGTAAATCCATAATTTGTATTTTCTAAGATAATTATATGTCAAAAAATTGTCAAGAGTGTTATAAGTTAAGAATATGTCATATATTATAGAACTAAAACTCAAATAACTGTAACTCTGAGACTTTTTTCAAACACTTAGATGGATAAAAGTGACATATGTTAGACTTGAAACTTGAATATAAGCAACCACATAGACTTAATTAACTAATAAACTTGTCAAGCACCTTGTAGCTTGGTGGTTGAGTCCCCAACGTGTGTCTCAGGCATCTCCAGTTCGATACCCACTAATGCAGGTTGTAGATTTTACTTTCCTTGTAATGTTGACAACAAAAAATTAACTAATAAACCTACATAGACTTATTTATGGCCTTATAGATCTTGTCACTTGAATATTACAAAATTAGTGTTTTCTTTTGACCATATAGTTATAATTTATACATTTAACACATTTATAATTTTATAATTTTAGCACATTTATAATTTATTATTAACACATTTAAAGTGTTAATTTTACCATGTCTTATATTTTTTATAATATTTTTGATAATTTTATAATACTTTTTTTAGTTTTTATTTAAATTTATCAATTAATTTATTTTTATAGGCTTTTAGACTTTTTAATATAATTATTATAATTTTCTGAATTTTTTGGATTTTTTTTTTTTTAAAGTGTTTTTGAATTTTTTATAATTTTTTTAACGGAGTTAAAATTTTCCGTTAATAAAATGGCGGCGTGTAAACACAAAGCCAAACTGAAGGTTAAGTTAGCAAAACAATGAATTTAGATGTTTAAAATGATAGTGATAAATTCTGAAGGTTTAAATTGTTAGTGACAGATAATTTGAAAGTTTTTTATGCAATTTTAATTTTATATATATATACCAAGTCTAAACTAATAATAACATGCATGTTCATGTTAAACACATCAAATATAAGATGTTCCTCCCATTCATGGTTTTTAAATAAAAGTTACTAGTTTTAAAACTTTGAATATTAATTTATGAAAGTAAAATAGCATGTCATATAAACTTTATAGTCATGGCGTTCACAGAACCTCTGTTGCAAACCAACTCCAAACACACACAAACGGGAAAAGCAAAGCAAAGGCTCCTCCTTCTTTTTAACCTGTCTCGTCTACAAATCCTTAGCCCATAAATCTCTCATCCTTTATAATTAGTCAAAAGATATGAGAAGGCTATTCTCTCCTGTGGTGACTCTCTTCTTATTACTGTTTGCGATATGCACAGCCACCGTGGAAAACGCTTCGAATTGCACGGCGGTGGAAACGCTGATATCGTCGTGCACGGAGTTTGTGAGTTACGGGTACCCGGATCCGATACCCGGTTCGATTTGCTGCGATGCCATGACTGTGATAGCTACTTACTCTGATTCCTTAGTGAGGAAACGGTGGCTCTGTAATTGCTTCATGAATCTCATCAATGATTATAGCTCTAACGCCACTGCCATTTCTACTTTGTCTGGCTTCTGCGGCGGCGTTTTAGGCTTCACCATCGACCCTAACACCGATTGCAATTTGTATATTTCTACTAATTAAACCCTCTCTCTCTCTTATGTTTTACTCACTCAAATTGATTATTTTCGTTAATCAAAATAAGTTTTTTTTTTCTTTCTTTCTAAAGCATTTAATGAAGGCACTAGCTAAAGCTGTTGAAGGAGAAAGACAATAGACATTAAAGACTCGCTGGATTGAATCGAACAACAAAATATGAGTGCATCTCGGTTACTTCAAGCAAGGGAATATTCTTATTATCCTAAACTCTTGTCATGAAAAAAACACATCATCCAACGTTACATCAGCTAATTAATTTATCTTGATTGAACTGTAATGACCAATCATATAGAACAGCTTTGTTTCTTCCTTCCCAAGCAATCGAAACTTGTTAAACACAATTTACACATTCATTGTTGTACTTTTTTTTTTCTTCTTCTTCTTCTGGAACATTCCCAAACTTAAACCAAAATGAAAAAAAAATATATATGACTAAAGAGAAACATAACCTAAACGAGAAATGAAGAATGCATCCTTGACTTCTCACTTTGGTTCCGACTTAATCGATCATAAACTCCTTCTCCATAGTAGTAACCGGCGCTTTTAACGTCCGAACTCTGCTCTGCAATCGCCGTATAGTAACAGTACTGTCCCTGAACAGATCTCTTGTAACCACTGGTCTCATTAGAGACCTCAAGTCTCTGTTTCGGCGCGCTCTGTGACCTGACTTTAGCTTTATAAGACTCGGTGTTAGCCATGTAGTTCGGGTGATAACCCGAGTAGTAATAGTTATTACATCCCCAGGAATACTCGCTTCTTGCTGTCGGCGTAAAAGGAGTTCTTCTCCTTGAGCCACTTGACCCAACTTGAGGACTATTCTCTGCACTTCTTGGACCCAACATAGATTGTTGTTTTTTCCTCGGAGAGTCACTGTTTCTCTCTGAACGTAACGGTTTAGAATGATAATGAGGCTTCCAAGTATCGACTTCAAGGATCTTGCCTTCATCTTCGTCTTCCTCTACTTGCCAATTTAACCATTTGGAGCTGCCACGGTACTGCTCCATAGCAATGACCTCAGCGTTTGAAACGCAACGCGTGTGGAGAGTACGCGCTGAAGAAGAGGAAGATGGGAATACTAGAGCGGTTGAGGAATGGAATGAAGCAGAGGAATGAGATGAACGAGAGGCTCGAGCACGAGCTTGAGCTTGGAGACGAACCAGAGTCTGCATTCTTCGAAGCATATCTGCGGTTTGTTTCCTCACTATGTGTCCTCTCACTAAAGCTTGAAGCTTCACTAATGCCTTTAGTGCTTTTAATGCTCTTCTCGCCTGAAAATTTTCCACATTAACCAAATAAAGTTTCAAATCCGACAATTAATCAACAAGACAAGAGGTTTAATATTGTTTGTTTTTTTTTACTTATATGTTTTTCAATTAAACTATAACTAGATTTCTCTAACTTTTTATTTTATTTTATTTAATGACCAAGGAGTTCTGGACTGAATCATGTACATCTCCTCCTCAAGAGCGAGGCTCAAACCATGGTATATAACTCTCTAAAGGAGATCCCTATCAACATGAATTGAACACTTCTTAGACTTTTACGTTTTCAGGATCTAGGGTTTAACCACTAACCAACTCATCATTTAGATAAACATGAATGTTGATTCCATATTAGAAACAACTCGGAGTTAAAATTTGGCTCCATCAATAATCAAAAATTGAGTTTGCTTGAAAGTGAGAAAGGCAAACGTGAGATGAGTTTAATAATTTGTTGAAGACATAAACATAATTTTGTCAACTAATTTTAAACCCAAAGGGGGAAAAAAAAGAAGTAAGAAATGGATTGGTTGTATGTGAAATTATTCAATATTGCTTTTAGTTTCCCAACCACTTCCACTTGTTAGATTTAGTAATTACAGAGCCCACCATCTCGCAAAAGCATTTCTCAAGGTCAAATGTACACACACAAGTTCTTCTTTTCACGTTGGTCGAGATTAGAGAGCTCAAATTACATATTTTAACTCAAAGTAGAGAATCTCCAAATTCTGTGTTTTGAACCTTTTACTCATATATAAACAATTCACCTATAGGAACTTGAAAAAGTGTTAAAACAACCTGGTTAAAAATTGAATCTTTATGAGTAAAGGCAAAAATAAAACATGCAATTTAAAAAAAAATGAATTGTAGTTATAAAATTAAGCTTTAATGTTACTAGAAAGAAATCAAAAGTTGCTCTTAAAGCAAGAAAAAGAAAAAGAAAGTACCCATCTGTAAAATACTAGTCAGTTTTCTTTATTTCTATGGGTTAATAATTTTTTAAAAGGATAATATAACACGAAAAGAACTTTGTCCATCTTACAGCTAAAATTCAATGATTCACACAAACACTAATGCAAATTTTATTTCAAAAATATAAAACACAAATTACAACAAGGAAAACACAAATATTAATGGACGAAACTAGCCATTTATTTAAAATTTAAAATTATAACAATTCATAACCACTAAAAACAGTGTCGGCAGAGTGTGTCAAAGTTTCCCAGAAATTTCTTTGTTTTACATTTGTCTGTCTTCTTCTATAGTCAGTTTCTTTGGGACCAACCAAAATAAAAAAGATAAAAAAAATTATGCCCATTGTTTCTAAATTTTAAAATTTTTAGTAGAAAACAAAAATTTTGAATTGGATAAAAATGAAAAGAGAAGAGAAACAAAAACACCCAATTTCACACAGCTGTTTCATATTAGCTAAAGGATTTAGCAATATAAAGAAAGATTTATTGGGGAAAGAACAGTTTCTGCATTCAAAAAAAAAAAAGATTGAATTTTTGAAATGAAAGTTTATATTGTGAGAAAATATCTAACCAGATAACCACGGAAAGCGGATTGAATCTTCACCGCCGCAACATGTTGATGAGTCCACCGGCGGTTACTTCCTCCGATTTGAAATACCGACGAGTTTCCGCCGTTTCCACTTGTAAGTCTCACGACTTCCGCCGCAGCATGAGCAGCAGCTAAAGCCGCTTCCGCCACCGCGGCAGTCGCAGCCGCCACGGCTATTGCATGTTTATCAGCATCCAAACCGTTTTCCTCTTCCGCCGACGCCCCTGCCGGAGGCGGTGGACACGAGCGTCTCTTGCTGGAATTAGACGACGCCGGATTTGAAGATCTGGTGGTGAAGCTCCACCTCCGTCTGTCTCTAGATGGAGCCGATTTATCTTGCTTTTTACTCCCGAAAAGTCTACCGAAAAAGCCCATCGCTCATCGTCAGAAAGTCGCCGGAAATGTTTGTGAGAATTTATCGGGAGATTTCTCCGGTTAATCTACACTTCATTTAATTGCTGAGCATTCTTTATTTCATTAACGGTTTATATATAGATTGTATAGTACGCTACCACGCGCCAACTAAAGCGCGTTCGTACACGCGTCGTTGTAAAGAGGAACGGTTAAAGTCAATGGGCCTGACATTATAGTGACTTCTTATAACCGTACCAAGATCTTTGGTTCGGTTCAAATTTTTAATGTTAACGACGTCATTTGTTTTTTTTGTTTTTTAATAAAAGGAGGATAATTGGGAAGATGTGTCATTCTTTGAAGCCCATAATTCACTGCACTCTAGTGTCTGCGACTTCTGCATACTGCAGCTTTTTTAACTTTCACCGAATCTGTAAACTTCTATTATAATTTTTGTGTGGCTTTTAAGTGTACTGCATTAGCTTAAAGGCTATATATAATGTTAACATATTGTGGTGGCATCCATTTATTAGCCTACTCCGTTTAAATCAATTAAAAGTGTTGATCACTAAGTTAAACAGAATTTTGAAAGCATTTAATTTTGTTTCCTAAGATTATTCATTTGGTAAGTTATCATTTAATTACTAGACACTAGGATGCAGTGTAGAAGCAAGTCTATGAAAAGTATGAAAATAGGGAATATTCGAATGGAATTGTATATGTGATAACGATCGTCTAAAACAATAGTAGTAATGACTACCCTGAAGTCGTATTCAGCACTAGAGTCTCGTGCAATTTATAGACTTTCGAGCATTTAAACACCATGCAGTAGCTTGTTGATAAAAGAAAAAAAAAATTGGTAAGATTAAGTCATTTTGGTTTGTATGGTCCCTAAAACCGTACAAAGGATCGATCATTTAGTACATATAAAGTAAGACCTAAGAATTGGTAGTGTCTAGTAGCTAAAGAGATGTTGATTATAATTGATCGTATCGGAACTCGAATTCTGTACGAGATTATTATTTGTTTCACTTGTATATAAATAAAACCATCCTAACGGACCAAATATTGAAAACTTTAAATGGGTTAAAAAAAAAAACTTGCAGCCCTGGCAGCACTATCTTTGCATGTTTTTGCGCTTGAAGCACGGGTCCTGTGGAGTATGGGCCGACGGTCCAGAAGCCCAATAGGCCGAACCCATTATTCGGCCTGGCGCGTACAAGTCACGGAAAGCGTCGACGAGGTAGGTGAAGGCGCAAGTAGAACAGTGCGCCTAGTCTCGCCGAACAGTAACCTACTCGCCAACCCGCCGGTGAAACAGGAAGCTAGTCAACTGCTCCGCCTAGCCGAATGATTACGGCGAAGGCAGTATAAATAGAAGGGGAGAGGCTCCGGAAATAGGGATCGAAAAACCGGAGCACTTAGAGAGAAGTTAGAGAGAGAATTCGACGACCCGAGTCTTGTGGCTTTGTTTGTAGCGCGTCATTCTTGTAATCTCTTTAAGTGCGACCAACTTTGTATACCTTCTTAAGCGCGTCCAACTACCGACGCGCCGACCCTTTGTATCCCTTAATTACTTAATCAAATACGGACCCAAATCCAGGGGAACCTTCACCCTAGATTCAACAGGTCCAATTTCTATTGCAGTCACTTGATGTACAAGATGAACTTTTTACACATGTTCAGATCGCTAAGCTTGCATTCGTCCTTGGTACTAGTAATGATAACAAGAACAATAATCAATCTTATGCCTTTTATTATACCGATGTTGGGTTTACCTTACAAAAGAAGCTTATCTAATTATGTTTTCTATGGAATCGATAAAACTTTAATGACAAAGTGACAATATATATATATATATATATATATATA
>OVAV01001253.1:0-13909 GCA_900406375.1 Iberis amara
CAATGTCGTTTTTTATTTTTGTATTTCTTATATATATATATTCTTGGATTTAATTTTATTTTGTTTTATATTTTAAGTTTTATAAAATTATGTAATAAAAATGTATGGGCCCATATTAATATAAAAAGTTTTATATAAAAATTTTTATAAAAAGAAGCCGAAATGGCCCAACCAGATTTTACAAACCTAATAGATATTTAGATAACTCAATCGACATTAATTTATGCAGTAAAAAAACTTTTTGCTATCTTTCTCTCTCGTTTGAACTCCCAACAATGGCGACTTTTAGAAAAATTTATGTCGTTTCGATCATTAAAATCTTTACCATTATTCCATATGATCTTACTCGTCAACGATATGTTACCAAAAATACGGTACGCATCTAAACTGTTTTAGATGTTTAGATCAATTAGTAATAAAAACCCTAGAATCTAAATTTTAATATTCTATTGCTTTTGCATGTGATGGTTGCTATTGAATGGGGGAGTGGATCTACGACTTTGAATACTTAAAACACATAAACTAAATAAAATAAGATAAGATCGAACTTATTTTAGAATATTCGATCTACACATTTAAACGATATTATGCAAGAATAACATTTCTTGGATATTTTTTAAACTGTAATAATTGTTTATGAAAACTAAATCTAGTAAGCGATAATAAACACAGGTAAAAAAATTTTTTAATCTGGAAAGTATCATTTTGAAGATTAGGGTTTTCGTGTTTCGATTCAAATGGCACAATTTGGATTTGGGTTAGGTTAAACCAAGTCCATCTGTAATACCTATATTTTTAATTTTTTTTTTGATGATCCTGGTATCCGGAGCCTCGAAGGCCGCCGAATTCACCCCATGTTAATTGACGGTGGCTGGGATNATTGGATTTGGGTTAGGTTAAACCAAGTCCATCTGTAATACCTATATTTTTAATTTTTTTTTGATGATCCTGGTATCCGAAGCCTCGAAGGCCGCCGAATTCACCCCATGTTAATTGACGGTGGCCGGGATTCGAACCCAGGTGGCGGAACTCACAGCTGTGAGCCCTTTACCACCAGAGCTAGAAGCTCCGGTTGTATATATTAAATAAACTAAAAGTCTTATAATTTAATATATAAAACTAAAAAATAATTTTAATATATATACGTTTTTTAATAGTAAATATTAGATTTTCAAATATAAATATAAATTAAATTGAATAAGTATATATTATAACTTTTTAATAATANTAGATCCAGCCCACAATAAATTTAAACTTAAAATATCCTTAAAATATGAAATTATAAAATCTGATTATTAAAAATTCACTAAAAATGTTCAAAAATAAATTTAATTATAAAACTAAATATATTTACATAAATTTAAAAGGCCACGTTATATTTAAAACTAATTATAAAAGTCCACGGTAAATTTGGACCGAATATGTTTAAAAGCCCAAAACTAATTATAAAACAAATTAATAAAATCTAAGCCCAAAATGGCCCAACGAATTTTACATTACCTAATAGATATTTTCATATAGGTCATAAACCGACATAAAATTTTTGCAATAAAAAAATAACTCTTCGCTGTCTTCTTTCCTTCGTTTAATCTCCCAAAAATGCTGATTTTTAGGGAGCTTTCTTTGTTTTGGTCATTAAAAGCTTTACCATTAGCCCCGTTTTAGATTTTTAAGATTGATTCGTAATACAGAACCTAAATTTTAATTTTAATCTTCAATTTTTTTTTGCATATGATGTTTGCTAGTTATCGGGAGTGGATCTACAAATATGAATAATTATAAAACATAAACGAAACAAAATGAATTAAGATCTCAACCGTTTTAGATATTTACTTCTGATTCGTAATCAATGATTTATATTTTAATTTAAATCTTCTATTGGTTTTGCATATGATGTTTGTTGATGAATTGGGAGTGGATCTACGACTTTGGACAATTAAAAAACATAAACGAAACAAAATAAGGTAAGATCTAAACTGCTTTTTAAAGCGTAACAACAAACTATTGATTTTAAATTTCATCTTCTTTCAGTTATGCATGTGATGTTTGTTGCTGAATCTTGACTTCATCCAACAAATAAACGAAAAAAGATCAAGGTATGTGAAGTTTAACTTATAGTTTTCTAGATCTTTTATTTTATTTATTTCTNTAACAAACTATTGATTTTAAATTTCATCTTCTTTCGGTTATGCATGTGATGTTTGTTGCTGAATCTTGACTTCATCCAACAAATAAACGAAAAAAGATCAAGGTATGTGAACTTTAACTTATAGTTTTCTAGATCTTTTATTTTATTTATTTCTAATCGACATAATTTCCATTTTATCAGATAAAAGATGTAATAATACTTGATTACGAAACCCGGATCTGGTAGTTATTTTGTTTAGATCAAAAATTTGTGAGATCAAAATATTTTTTTTAATATATCTAAGTTTTTTTCATATTTCATATGAAGTAATCCGAGTGCCAAGAATAAATTCATATGAAGTAATCTGAGTACCAAGAATAACGCAGGTAATAAAATTATTTACAATTTTTAGAAATAATGTTTACAATTTTTTCATTATGTTAATATATATATATATATATATAATATTAGTCGCTAATTTATAAAAATTTATAATACTACCGATATAAATATTATGTGTAAGTTGGTTTAATATGGTTAGTATAATATAAACATAAATAACCTTATTTAAATATAAAACTAAAATCTCACCCATAGTTGTAATATATTTGTTTTTAATTAGAGATTAAACATTAAAATTTAGAACTAAATTAAATAAGTATATAGTAATGCCAAAATACGAAACTGTAATTAATAACTACACTTTTATAATTATAAAAATGATAAATTCGACCAATAATAAATTGAAATATATTAAATAATAGAAACCATTTCTGACTAATTATAATTTTAATAGTTTAGATATTTGTAAATTGTGACAAAAATTAAGATATTTTATAAATTTATTTTAAATTGTAAAAATGAAATCTTTACTTTTAAAAGCCAATAATGTGCATGAACGATAGCCCCTTAACAAATGTGAGATTAAAATAATATTTGTTTTAAATTGATAATACCTAAAACTTTTAAATACTAGCCAAGTATAATATACTAAGATCTAATAAAAATGTTTGTTTTTGTAATTTACTCTTTTATATCATAGCTTAGATATAGGTCTACCAAAAATTAACCTATATTATATTATTTATGAAGAAAACTTATTAAAGTGGAAAAAGCCTGGTGACGATTTAGGTCTTCATCGTTTCCCTCTTTCGTACGTTGTATGGCTCACTTTTTCCTTCTCCGGCAAGTGTCGGTGACGATGTCAACCTCTCCACCGCGTCCTCCTGAAGCTGAATCTGACTCTCTCTTGAAGCCCCATGGTTCTGGTTCACATGTTCTCGACTCATCTTTGCTCGGCTCTGAAAGTCTCCGCTCAGTCGGCTCAACGTCTTTATCTTCTCCGACTCACCATAATGGTGATGCTCCTCCGTCGCACCCTCACGATGTTGCTCCTCTGTCTCACCGACACGGTGCTGCTACTTCCAACGCTTCTTTGAACCCGTGGTCAAAAGCCACACCGAATCTGTCTCGCGCTGGAGCTCCAGCAGTCATTAGGACCATGCCGGCTACACCTCTGCCTCCTCATCGTGGTGGTGGTTCTTCTCCAATCATACAACTATGGTCGAAAATTGTAAACTCTTTTGATTTATGTGACCTAGCCTCACCACGCCCTGCTTTCTTTCTTGCTAACAACATCACTTCTGTTGATGTTCCACCTAACATGATTTCTAATGCTCAGCCGCCATGGAGTAGCTTCTTAGTCGGATACTTCATCGGCACTGCCCCTCATATTCGGAAACTTCACGCCACAGTTAATAGGCTATGGAATCGTGATGGAAAAGCCAACAAGATAGATGTTCAATTCATTAAAGAAGCACATTCCTTTTAAAACTGATTCAAAGGAGCTTCGTAACAGTATTATTCATAAAAAGTATTGCCATATCTCTGACGTGTTGTGTGTCATGCAGAAATGGAGTCCGTTTAAAGTTCACCAGAAGCTGTATCTAACCGCAATGCCGTTGTGGATTGATTTCCGCAATGTCCCCGACTACCTTTTCTCTCACGCCGGTCTGAAATTTTTAGGAAACATAGTGGGAGATGCTCAGAATTTGCATCCAACAACGGAGCGGTGCATGAGACTAGACGTTGCTCGGGTTATGGTCGTAACTAATCTTTACAAAGAATTAACCAAACGGATTCAACTCAACGGAGTGGCGTTTCCAGTTTTGGTGTCTTATTTGTGGCTTCCGATAAAGTGTTCAGCTTGTCATGCTTGGGGCCACAAACCACAAGACTGTAAATTAAAGTCAGCAACAACTAATACTACCAATAACCCAACAACTCTTGAAGTCCAAGTCACTACTCAAATTCCCCCTCATTACCCGCCTGCTCAAACTTCTTTGCTTCAACAGGCTGCAGACACCTCATCACAGTCACTCAATACTGAAAATATTGATAATCCTGCAAATATTGTTACCTTTACCAAACCTGTTATTATCGTAGAAACCTCTGTTTCTACCGGAAACGAGGTCTCTGTTATTAACGCCGAGACTAGTCTTGATGCAGGTACACTTGGAGTATCGAGTGCTGTCTCGGGAGATGCATCTACAACGTTACCAGCTTCATCTACATCCACTCTTGCTTATGTCTCTATGAATGAACTTGCGTTGGAAATTGTTACCAATAACACAAATCAGGAACTCAACAAACTTGCCTCCATTGAAGCTGCCTCAAAGTCATTCATGTTCAGGACAATCCTTCGCTTATTGAATAATCCACCAATGCATATTTAACCCAAGATCAATGGTCTACAGTGGTTTGTGGTGGACGTTCATCGTCATTCTCTCCATCGAGGTTAATCACAGCTCATTCCACGATTCCTCCATCGTTTTCACCATCGAGATTTTTTGTCCTCTTGGAAAATAGAGATGAGATAGTAGATGATAAGGAGGAGGGCCAAATTTCTGACACTAAGACAACGACAATTACGGATGCAGCTGCCTTGCGTTCCAGTTCTCGTGCAAAGCCTAAGCAAACCATTCAATCTCTTGCCTAACATAAGCTAGCGAAGCAGGGGCCTATGAAGAAAAAAAATAATGTCTCCTCGCAAAGACATCAATGATATGTCAATGTTTGCATGGAACACCCGGGGCTTTAACCAGCCTTGGAAGCATAAGATTGTTCATCATTGGATTCGCACATCAAATCAACAATTTGGGTGTCTTCTGGAAACCCGTGTACAACCAGCTAATTTTCTGCTATTGTTCAGAATGTACTTCTTGGATGGCATACCATTCATAATTATTTTTCTCATCATCTTGGGCGTATTTGGGTTTGTTGGAAGGATGGTGTTGTTGTCACACTTCTTCTTATCACAGCCCAAGTCATCACGCTTCTGGTTACCTTAGAAACTGGAGGCATCATAATAAATTCTTATGTTTACGTGTCTAATTTTCAGGTAGATCGAGTGCGCCTCTGGGAAGAGCTACGTCATAGTCGCCTGCTCTATGGTGAACAGGCGATCCCTTGGCTAATTATGGGAGATTTAAATGAAGTCTTAGCCACTTCTGAACATTCAAATTTGGGTCCTCATTCTAGACAAATTGGCATGTTTCAGTTCCAGGAATTCATTCACTCTTGTGATCTCGCTGATCTAGATTACATCGGTCCCCGATAACCTAGTGGAATCATCAAGAGGCTAATCCCATAGCCAAAAAACTTGATCGTGCTTTGATTAATGACGCTTAGGCTACCTCCTACCCGCATTCTTATGCTGCTTTTGAGGCTAATGGCATTTCAGACCACGCTCGTTATGTCATTCACTTCTCCTCCTCGACAGCCTCAGTTCGTAAGCCTTTCAAATTCAATAACTTTCTAATCGATAACCCCACGTTTTTACCTTTTCTCAGGACACAATGGCTTCTCAGCTCAACTCTTCACCATTCTCGTGTCGCTTTGCGTCTTCTTCACATGAAGCTCAAGTCGCTGAAATTTCACCTATGATAACTTAATGCATCTGGATATGGTGATTTATCCTTGCGCACCACCCAAGCGGCGTTCGACCATCTCATCTCGTGCCAAACACAAGCCCTATCTCATCCAACCGCAAGCAACCTTACTACTGAAGTTGATGCAGCTCAAGTTTTGCGCAATCTCGCAGGTTCTAAAGAACGTTGCTACCAAAAAAAGTCCCAGTTTTTTTTTTGTTTCGAAATGGTGATCAGAATACGGGTTTTTCCATCGTTTTGCAAAGACCCACTTAGCTTGAAATACAATCACGCGCCTAGTTTTGCCTATTGGTGACATCACCACGACCCTGCTACAATCAAGAGCACAACAGTATCGCACTTTCGTGCATTCCTTCAGAAAGTGGACGAAATAAACCCACTACCTCATGTCGTACTTTCTGAGTTGCTTTCTTTCTGTTGCTCCCCGACTACAACGTTGACACTTACAACTCCAGTACTTGCCTCAGAAGTTCAATCCACATTATTCTCCATGCATGCCAATAAAACTCCAAGTCCCGATGGCTACACTGCTGAATTTTTTAAAGCCGCCTGGCCAATTCTTGGAAGTGACTTCATTACTGCGGTTCAATCTTTCTTCATCTATGGTTTCCGTCCGTCTGGTATAAATGCAACACTGGTTTCCCTCATTCTGAAGGGTGATGATCCGCAAACGATGAAAGACTACAAGCCAATATCTTACTGTAATATCATCTATAAGGTCATCTCTAAGATCCTTGTAAACCGTTTAAAAATCATCCTCCCAGAGTTCATTGAGCCTAATCAGAGCGCTTTTGCCCAAGGCCGGCTACTTTTAGAGAATGTCATGCTTGCTACAGAAGTTGTCAAAGACTACCATAAGACAACCATATCTCCACGGTTTACTCTAAAACTGGATATCTCTAAAACTTTTGATACTATTGATTGGCATTTATTTTTGTTGGTATTACAAGGTATGGGTTTCCCGGACATGTTCATTCACTGGATACGTCTCTGTATCTCCACTGCAACCTTCTCAATAGAAGTAAATGGGAACCTGCGGGCTATTTCCTGAGCTACAGGGGCATTCGTCAAGGATGCGCTCTTTCTCCCTACTTATATGTTATTGCCAATAATGTCCTATCTAAGCTTCTAAAGCTTCTTCTTGAGGAACATTCATATATCATCCCAGATGTCATCCTCTTGGACTAACCCATCTTTGTTTTGCTAATGACATTTTGATTTTTTTCAAATGGGAGGCTAGATTCCCTCCAGGCTATTCTCCAAGTTATGGACATTTTTGGCTCTGCGTCTGGTCTTCGGGTCAATATCTCCAAATCTTCCTTCCTGGCACCCCTCCCCCATCTTTCCTGCATTTTATTGAAGAGTAAGGTCTCCGACTTGACTCTCTACCGATCTGTTATCTGGGTCTCCCATTGACGACTAAGAGCCTCACTGCAGCTGACTACGCCACCTGGTTGATCGCATTCGCTCTCGTATCACCTCTTGGTATTCAAAACTTCTCTCTTTTTCTGGTCGTTACATCTTTCAACTTTGTCATCACCAGTACTGTCAACTTGTGGCAATCTGCTTTCCGCTTACCTAAGCGATGTCTTCGCACAATCAATAGTCTTTGTAGCAAATTCCTTTGGTTTGGTTCTGCTACTAATGGTCTGATGTATGCAGGCCTAAATATGAAGGTGGCATTGGTATTCGTCGTCTTTAAGACACATCTACAGTCTTTGCCTTAGCTTTAATATGGCGCCTATTCTCAAACACAACATCCCTCTGGCGTGCTTGGACTCAGCAATATCTCCTCCGCAACACAACCTGTTGGGACGCGCCTAGCAATTCTCGTGGATCATGGATGTGGTGCAAGTTACTCAAGCTACGCCCTCTCGCCACTCAATTCATCCGCGTTGACGTCCGTGATAGACATGATACCTCCTTCTAGTTTGACTCATGGTTCCCTTTAGGTCCTCTCCACGCATTAACTGGAGATGATGGTTTCCGAGAGCTTGGCGTCCCCCGTCTTGTAGTAGTAGCGGACGTGGCTCTGCCAACACGCTGGTACATTCATGCTTCTCGCGTCGCTCGGTTTCGTCGCCTTCACGACCAGGTCTTATTATTGCCTCTTCCATCGCCACTCTCTAGAGAAGATACACCACTATGGCGTCACCATGACGGCGAATACCGACCCAGTTTTTCTTCATCATCAACATGGAAGCAGCTTCATATTCACTCACATAAAAGGCCCTGGTTTTCTACAATTTGGTTTCCACAATCTATTTCTCGCTATGCTTTTATTACTTGGCTTGCTGTTATTGACAAGTTATCAACATGTAGCAGAATGAGAGCATGGGGTCACCATCAACCCTGTGCACTTTGTGGTGAACCCGATGAAACCAGGGACCATTTTTTATTTTGCTTGCTCGTACTCGTTTACGGTCTGGAACGACCTTGCAGCACCAATTCTATATCATTGCACATCTCCCTATTGGTCGCGCACTTTATCCTCTCTTCGCCACCCTCCCCCACGATCTCTAGCATTGACAAGTTCATCTTAAAGCTCGTCTACCAAGGAGCAATCTACCATCTTTGGAGGGAGCGGAATAGTCGATCTCATGGTCAGCCTCCGTGCTCCACACCTCACCTTCGCTCACACATATCTTGCATCATCACTGATCGCCTTGCTAGTCTTCATTATGGACCAGACTCCCAGTACTCAAGCTTGGGCTAGCGCTGGTCCTCTCTTCATGGCTAATGTCTCCTCCCATCTTGTTGACCGCCTATCACTACTATTTCCTATCGACCAGCTATCTCCTTTCTCGTTTAGAGCATTTGCTATGTATAAGGACTGTACTCTTTTTCCTGACTGTAGTTTTGTCCCACAAGGTTTTTATTGATCCAGGTTTTACGAGGCATCCTTATACCACACCACATCAGGCTAATCTCTCTCTACTTTTCCATGTTCGCTTGATTTTTTATTTTATCTGCTATCTCATTTGTAAATATTACTTTTTCGTTTGATATAAAAATTTAATATTTCATCAAAAAATATTATTATATTTCTTATCATTTTTTTTAGGGAAACATCGAATTCCTTCTGTCCGGATTACAAATACAACTACTCCTCATAAATACTTGGAAAAGGTTAGATTCTAGCATCAATTTTAAACTGAAAAAGAATTTAACAAACGTTAACAAAAACAATTTTAAACAAACCAAATAAAATACAATTAGTAACTAATAAAAAATCATAATACTAAATATAAATATATGAAAACTATAAAAAATCATTTAATGCATCTATTATAAATAACTGATTTGACATATAACAACAAACCACATATTTACTATTAATTTATCTATTAACATTTAAAAACACAATCTCATATAAATAATTGATTTGACATATAACAACAACCACTTCTCAACTATTAAATGATCTTTTAACATTATAAATAACAATCTCATATCATAACCTAGAACAACAACAAACTCTCCACATAAAAAAACCTAAAAACCAAACATTCATTGTCTTCTTCACATAAACCTTGAAAATGGATCCGAGTGAACTGAGTGAACCAAGTGAACCGACTGAACCGAGGTCACCGAATGAACCGAGTGAAGATCTAGACTCCTATAACAGTAAGAATAGCAGAGCTTATAACCGAAATTAAATTCCGAGTGGCCATGTTAAGCATAAAGCATAAATCGGAATGCAAAGAAGAACTCAACCAAAACAAAATGAAAGCTGCTAAGATAGATGTCGCGCTATCTATTTAAAAAAATTCAAAACGAAACCTAACTTCAACCTGAAAGAAGAAATTAAAAAACTCAAAGCTGAAAAAGAACACGCAGATACCGCTATTTTTTTACTTCTTTGTGCATGAAATCAATTTCGAACGTGGCTTTGAAATTGATTTCATGGATTAAAATCGTAGGATGATGGTGTTTTGCGTTTAGAATGTTCTATATTTTTTATATTGTTAATGTTCTTCGGCTAATAGTTATTGCTATTAAAAAATTATATGTGTTTATCTCTACGACTCTAACTCATTCTTATATTGTGAACAAATATTAATAACCTAAACAATCATTAAAAATTTGAAAAACTAATACTAAACTTACCATAACATTAAAAATATAAGAATCTTATATTTAAAAATAAATTTAAAATTCTTTAAGATCTTACTAATTAAAAACATTAAATCCTGTTAATGGTTGTAAAATTATTTTTCCTTCAGGCTTTCGCCATTGAATGTTTCGCTTTATACTGGTTAGTGTATAAAAACTAATAATTTTTAAAAATATTATGAAATATTTTTGCTAAAATTATAATATATGTGGAGGAAAATATATAGAAGAAAAAATTATGTTTTTTAAAAACTTATAATTAGCATATTAATTTTATACATAAAACATTTTATGATTATATTAAATATATGATTATCCAAATATAAGTAAATAAATCAAAAAGTAAATATCATAACCAAACCGATAAAATTAATTTTCAGAATTCGTTTAGATTACGATTAGTATTGATTTAGAATAGAGATATGAAGTTTATTCTTTTGATAATTGTATCTGGTGATGATTTCGTTACCAAATTTTGCACAATCTTTACTATTATGATTTAAAACTTTCAACTGAAAATTACAAAAACGGAAATCAAATATATTTAAAATAGATTTTATTAGTTGTTTATAAAAATCTTTACTTAGACAAAAAAATATAATAAAATGAAATCAAATTAACATATTTTGAATACAAACTCAAAAACACAACATAATGTTTTTTTAATATAAACATGATAAACTATTAAATAGAAGTTGATATAAATTACCTTTCTTATTCATATGTCGAAATTAACATATAATATTTCTAAATTCTTGAAAACTTCTTTGAAAACCACATTAATATTTTCGTTTGCGGTTTGCCATCTTTGTCTAATTGGTTTCATCAATTATACATAAAACTACAAATGGATACACATAGTTATTCCAAAAAAAAACAAATTTCCGAACATCAACCTAACAACATTGAACCAGGTTTTTTTAAAAAAGAGAAAATTGGGTAATAGGGTACCAAAAAGTTTTATANAAAAAAACAAATTTCCGAACATCAACCTAACAACATTGAACCAGGTTTTTTTTAAAAAGAGAAAATTGGGTAATAGGGTACCAAAAAGTTTTATAATTTGCTACAAGAGTACTTTATAATTTTTTTAATTTAGGTATTTTTTTGTTTCGTGAATGATGAATTGTTTGTGAGTGATGAATGTGAATTGTTCATGTGAATGATGAATTGTTATGTGTGAATGATGAATGATTTATGTGAATGGTGAATTGTTTTTGTGAATGATAAATGTTTCGTGTGAATGAAAAAAATACATATTTTCAAATAAAAAACTACCTATTTCTCAAATAAATAAAAAGTACCTATTTTTCAAAATAGAACAAAAAGTACCCAATATACAAAATCACTCAAAAAAAATAATAACAACAAGACAACAATTCACTTACAAAATTAGTTAAGAAAAAAACATAAAAAACTCAAAACGCATAAAGACCGCCACCAATAAGTTCAAAGACTACAAAGATCTCGTCTCCTTCTTCCATCATCATCTACGAAAAATACATGTTATTATTATTTTCTTAATTAATATACCTAAATAAGTATGTGAAAGACATAAGAAAGTAAAAAACCGAATGAGGAGTCTGCTTAGGTTTGAGCCGTTTGTTGTCATAATGGAAACAGACAGTATCGTAATATATATTTTTCTTTTCACAATACCCAGTCATTAGTTTCTTGAGACCCGTATGAACTCCAAATATCTATAAGTCTTGGTTTTCCTGTTTCACAATTTTAAACCAAAATTGAGAATGAGAAGGAAAAAAATGAGCCTAAANGTAAATATTAGTTAGAAAAATAAAAGAATGGACATGTTGGTCCATGACCTTGAGAGTGATTCTCTTACTAGGTAGTGATTCGGGAGATAAAGATCTCCTTAATACACAAGAAGCAGCGATTGTCACTGATGAACTCATGATTTTTGATAGAAATAAACTCTTTATAGCTCTTTTTGTAAAACTATCTGCTTAGAGATTGTTTTCATGAAGTGACACGCTTGCTTATTTATAGAAAAAACACCGCACCTACACCAATTTAAATTTAAAAAGTAACTTTTCAAACTGCAACTTCTTGTGTGGGTAAAAACGAAAATTGAAAAACGCAATGTCTTACATTTATGACATAAAATTTGATTCGAAAATATATCCAAAATAGGTACTATTTGATATGAAAATATGTGAACTTATGGAAAAAACACTATATATTACATATTCTAAGATATTCTAGAATTTATTTATGAATTATTACTAATTATTATACAAATTATATAATAATATGCGAACCGCAAATTAAAATAACATACATAATGTTTATGCCTTATAAAAGAATACATGAGTTTGATTCATAAAAGAATATATAAAATTCATGCAATCGTAAAACTGAATAGTTTTAGAGTTTTTAATGTTGTATATGTTTATTTATCTAGGACTTATTCGGTTAATTAATCAATTTAAAGTTATTTTTATAAATATGTTAAAATCTTTTGTGAATGTGTATTTATCTCTACGAATCTATCTACATTAAAAATTGAATCTTATAAAAAAATATTAATAACATACGTTAAAATATTGAAAACCTAATACTAAACTTACCTTTCACTTTCATAAATAATATTTAGAATCTTATGTTTAAAATTATTAAAAAAATTTATTTAAGATTTTTAAAAATAAAAAACATTGAATATAATTGTTGTAAAATAATTAAACTAAATTTAATTTTCATGATATCAATTATATTATAGATGTAATTATCCAAATATAAGTAAATAAATAAAAACGTAAATATTGTAACCCAACCGATTAAATTAATTGTTTTGTTTCATTTAGATTACAATTAGTATTGATTTATAATAGATATACAAAGTTTATTCTTTTGATAATGGTATCTGGTGATGGATTCAAAATAACTTTAGCGTTAACGAAGTATTTTAATGTAAAGATATATGAAAAAATTAACTTGGTTTATTCTGTAACTTACAATATCGTCAACCAACTTATTCTAATAAGTTACCTTCAAAACCTAATCCAAAAATAAAATAAGAATTGAGCTGTTAGGTTTAACATGATTTTTTTATATAAACCGGATAAACTAACGATCAAATAGAAGGTGATATAAATTACCTTTCTAGTTCATATGTCTTCTTTAACATATCATTCTTCTAAATTTTGGAAAACTTCTTTGAAAACCACATTAAAGTTTTCGTTTGCGGTTTGCCATCTTTGTTTACGATCAAAATCTTTAAACTTTTTTTAGAAGTCACCGTAGATAAAGCGACATATAACTGTCTGTGAGAGAAAACTAGTCTAAGAAGGAAAATCTCAACTTCCTTTAGTGACTTCGGCGCATCTTAAATGAAAACCTAGCATCAGTTGGTGTTATAACAACCTTAGGAATTAAAACATGATGACCAACCTTGTCTCCAGTTATGACCATTTTATAACTTGATTAGCCATCTGAGTTATCTGTAACCTAGTCCTGTTGCACAAAACCTCTGTAAGATCAATATGTTTTAGTAACATTACCGGAGCCCCTATCCTGAGACGAAGCATATGTCGTGGCAATCATGGTAAAGAAATGTTGTTAAAACATCTGAAGTAAATATTGGATTCTCGGGTGCTTTCATGTCCATAGGATCTATACTATCGGCGCTTAATTAGATCATTTTCTAACCTCAAAAAAGAAGGGAAAATTCCCAAAAAATACACGAACTATTGAAAAT
>OVAV01001254.1:0-12533 GCA_900406375.1 Iberis amara
CTTCAAATTTAAATCCTAAAACCCCAAAACCAAACCCGACCCCCTTCAAAGCTAAACATTAAACTCTATTTAGTGAACCCAAACACAAAATTTTAAATTCTAAACCCTTAAATTTTACTTTTTGTGTTTGTGGTATTTTTGGAACATTTGAGAGTGTGTGGTATTTTTGGAACTTTTNGTGTGGTATTTTTGAAATTTAAACTTTTTATGTTATTTGAAGGAATTTCTCTTATTTTTTTGCTTAATTTACATGTTTTGATCTCGGTTCATACAGACGGGCGAATTTTAGTTTAGAACTTCACAGTTGAAGAAAAAAGAAAAGATCACATCAATTTTATTATATGTGATTGATATTATCTCAATTATTCTCATGATGAGCAGAAATACCGGAGACAAAAGCGCAAGATAGTGAGTGTCTAAAAGAATACGGTGGGGATGTTGGTCCAAAGTATTGTATGCTTAGGATATATCCGTCGTTATGTTACCAAAATTGCCGTAAGAATAAGGGTGCAAAAGGTGGACAATGCGATTGGGGACATACTCCTGATGATATTAAGTGTTTATGCGACTTTTGCAGCGACAAACCTATTGATCAGAGACTAAGTGGCATTTAAATATTGCATGTGTTATGGTGAATGGTGCTCTTATTCTAAGTACGGATGCAATAAGTGAGAAGTCTCCTAATTAGGAGAACATGTTTTTTTTGTCATATTTGGTATTTGGTAGAGTGGATGATAATAAGTTTATCGAATTATGTTTAATGGATTGCAACTTTGCATAAGCAGGAAATGAAATAAAATGAATAAGAATATTTGGGCCACAACATGCGATCTAATAGTTAGTTCTTGCATAATAGCAGACAATTCCTACATTATTGTAGGTGTGGGGACTCGTCTCGGGTGAAGTAGTGCTACATACCTCATGTAGACTTATATTAAAATATTTACTTGTTTTGATTATTTTTATCTATAGATGTTTATTTCTGAATCGTAGTGTAAGAGGTAAACTTCTTTTCGGCCAAAAATCCTAAAGATATAGCCCATATTAGAAGTCTAAAGAGGACCATAACACATAAAATGAAGTCCATATGAAGCAATGTTGTGAAACCCGAACCGGAAAAATTTTCGGATCGTGGGTTAATGTGGTCCAACCTAGTTGGATCGGGTATGATTATTTTATTAAAAATTTAGATTTATATATATATATATATACAATTATCAATAAAATAAAATTTTGCTATAATTTAATCTATACAAATATAAAATAATCTAAATCATAAATTAACAATAGTAAAAAAACCATAATATATGTCACAAAAAAAGCATGAAATGTTAAAATTGTGTTTTCATACATTATACACTTACAAAAATATAAATGTTTAACGTATTATAAATTTATACACTTACCTAATAAATGTCACAAAAATATAAAATGTTAAATTTTATTAATACATTATACATATAGAAAAAAATTGTTAAAGAAAAATTTTTGTAAAAAGAAAAAAGAAAAAAATACTAAACCTGATTGAACTAACCCAGGTAAACCTCCGGTTTGCAGTTCAACCCGATTCGACTCCGGTCAGGTCTAGGTTTAAAAACCTTGATATGAAGACATTTGTGACTTAATTTGATCTATTGTTGATTCTTATATATTTTGAATTAGTAATATGATTTAATTTTTATTAAATTTCGTTCTTATTTATTTTCGTTTAATTTTTGGTTTAACTAGCAATCCAATTCTAAAAACACAAATTCAATGAAAGCACCAAGCTACTTGTTCTCTTCTTGTTAGTACATCGACATGTGTATATGATCACTAAATTGATAGCCGTCCGATTGAAATTTACCTCAAATCAACGGCCAAAAATTCAAACGTGACGTGTTAACAATAATAATGTAATCATAAATATTTTTGTTTGTTGAGTAGAGAGAGAGCAAAATGGGGATATCAGCTTCAAAGCGAGTCAAGACGTCACTAACAAACTCGTCCGAGTTCAACTCAGCTTGTGACTCAGCATACAACGAATCTCTCTCCTCTGCACAGCATGCTTTCGCCGGAGTTCGTCCTTACCAACTCTTTTCCGCCGCTTCACACATCCATCGGAATCTTTCTTCTCTCCAATTCCCACTAATCATCAAGTGGGTTCCTTTTCCTCCGAGTCAATCTCAAGTCGACTCAGCTCTCCGAGTCACTATTTCTAAATTCGCTTCGGCGGAGGAGATTCTCGGGACGGAGGAGTTTAAGAATTGGGCCATCGAGGTTTTCGCTGATTCAATTGTGGGAAACGCGAGGAAGGCGGTGGCGAGTCGGATTCCGTTAGGAATCGCTGGAATCGCTGGGATCGGAGCGGTGACTCGGTCGAGTCAAAACCTTGTGGGAGCAGCGATTGGTGTGTATGCGATTGGAGTTGCTACTTCGGTTTATCTTAACCTCTCTCATTAAAAATAAAAAGATTACTTTTTTAGATTTTGGTTAAGAAGATTATGTAAATTGAAACAAAATAATGTTTAACCTAAAAAGTCTTGAATGTGGTTTGATCTGCTTTACTAATCAAGAAGTTAAATAGATAAAAAAAACATTGAATTAAAAGTCCACTAATATCCCGGACCGGTTCTAAGGTCAAGCAGAACAAGCACAAGCTTGCGGCTCATTTTATATTTTCAAAATTTTACTTTAAGAATCGGTCCATTTTCAAAATTTTATTTTAAGAAACGGTCAATGTTTTTTCATTTTATCTTGCGGCCTTAAAAATATCGGGCTCTGCTAATATCCAAATTGCAAAAATATTGATATAAAATATGTATTTTTTTTTATGGCGGATCCGAAATCCAAATTTTCACTTAATTTCGTTCCGAAAATATGATATTTTGATAATTCAGTTTATAACAGTAAAATTTTATGTTTTAGTGAATTTAGATTCCAATCTTAAAATTTTTATGTATGGATATTCGCATTAAGACTTATACTTATTAAATTTATAAATTATTTAAAATATTTAAATCTAAAGCCGTATTTAAATATTATAATTTTATTTGAAAAACTCATATTTGAATCTAAATAGTTTTTTTTCATAGATATGACTAATTCATATATTTTAAAGATCAAATATTCGAATAATACAACAAATTTGCATAACAAGTAATCAGATTCGATCTATATTCGAATAAGAAAGTAAAAACTAGTAAAGATGATTAAACACTACTTGTTCTTTTCTTGCGTAATCCACATGTTTTTCATATTGGAAAAAAAGGAAGATTTTGTTGGTCATCATATTGCCCATAGACTATTGATAATACAACTTTTACAAGATAAAAAAATCTAGATATCCAATCATAAAAAAGAAAGAAAACAATGATGGGACCGTAAGGCAATCTTGATTTATCTGATAAATCATATCATATCTTAAGGGGACCGAGCATTCTTGTCTTGCATATTTGTATGTTTACGATCACTAACTTATGCAAAAATTTACAATGAAAAAAAAGAAAAAGCCTTAATGATCATTTAAAAACTTGATAAAACTATAAATAGTAATGGTAGTAGATACATTCCTATAAGTGGTAAGAAGTGAAGCAAAAGAAAATGAAGTCTCTTTCCATATTTCTTGTGTTGTTCTTCTTCTTCCTAGTAGTTCTTGGTAAGTATTCATATAGTTATTACATTTTTTATTATTATCAATTACATTGACAAAATTTATTCTATAACCAATTTCAAAATTTTGTAATAGAATTGAACTCCAATAAAAAAAGTTTTTATTGATGTAGATGTAGATTTTTGAACATTTGACCAAAACAATTTTTCCAAATATAGTTACTACATTTTTATTTATCACCAATTAGATTGACAAAATCCGATCTATGATAAATTTTGAAGTTTTGTAACTACGTAGAGTTGAACTCTTGTAAAAAAAATAATATAAATACAAATCTTAACCACTTCACCGAAACCATTTCTCAATATAGTTATTACACTTTTCTATCACCAATTAAACCGACGATATCTAATCTATAACTAATTTCAAAATTTTGTAATTATGTGGATCTAACTCCTATAAAAAATACTTTATCCGTTTTTTTAAAGATTGTCATTTTAGATTTTTCACACATATTAAGAAATTTATGTTTTCCATAAAAATAACCTTAAATATTTTAAATCAACCAATAACAAAAAGTACTGCAATTATTTTATTGGTCATAAAAATCAAACTCATTAAATTTATGCATTGAAAATCTAAAACGACATTCTTTTTGCAACAAAAAATAATAACTAAAACGACAATATTTTAAAAACGGAGGGAGTATAGACGTAAACTTTTGACTACTTAACCAAAAACACTTTCTAGTACATTATATTACGACATTGCTACTCTCACAATTCATATATAAAACTATAACAATATACATGTAGAGTCGCCGGAGAAGACAGAAGCCGCTGACAAGTTCAAATGTCTGGTCGAGTACGGCGGAGATGTGGGTCCCACATTCTGTAACCCTAAAATTTTTCCGACGTTGTGCCGTCAAAACTGTCGGACCTTCAAAGGTGCTAAAGGTGGTAAATGCGTGAAGAATCCTAAACATAAACATAAACATATCAAATGCATCTGCGACTATTGCAAAGATGACTAAGCTAGCTATTAAAGAATGCAACTGGTTAATTCAAGAAGAGTAATATATGTGTATGTGCTTGCTTTTATAATGTCCTAAGTTGTTTAAGTATAATGTTTTGAATAAAAGGCATACATATAAATGTCGATTTATGACTAATGAACAATGGCAAACATATACTCCCTCCCTATCATATTGTTTGATGTTTTAGAAATTTCACATATATTAATTTTGATCATTAAATATTTTGATTTAATAATTATACAATTTTCATGTAAATTAACTATTAGAAATCAAGAAATTCAAATACTTTCATTTAATATTTATGGAACTTTGTAACTAATTAATGAAATATGCATAGAAAACTTAAAAAATCAATCATTTGATACAAGAAAAAAATGTCTAAAACAACAATCAAATTGAAATTGATACAGAAGGAGTAGTGTTTTTTTTATGTTATCTATTGGATTATTATTAAACCGCAAACTGATTTCAAAACACAAAACATTAAAATCCGCATATTTCGAAAATAAAGTTTGAAATCTCAAGAGAAAAATTCCGAAAAGTTTTTAATTCGTTTTTTAAGTATATGATTCACATCTTAAAACAGATTACTTACATACTCATTTATTTAAGTTTGATATTGAGAAAAAAATATGTGATCTAATAGTTGTCAACTCTGTTAATTTTTTATTCGAATCCAAAGACCAAGCTTGATCATTTGTAATGCGAGCCTGAAAATTTTTGAGAAGCCAAATGGACTTTTTGGTCCATGAGAAGCCTAGTGTTGTTGTACTCCTAATAAGTTTAAGGTAGGATCGAAACGAGTCAAATGTGAGTGAAAATGATCTCAGCATATTAAAAAAAGACCATGCGTTGTTCGACAATACCCCAATATGTTGAACCACATTCGATTGGTTTCCAGAGTTGGTTCTGAGGTCAAGCAAAGTAAGCACAAGCTTGCGGCCATTTTTTATTCTAAAAATTGTTGTTTAAGAACCGATCCAATTTCAAAATTTTAGTATAAGAACCAGTCCATTTTTTATTTTATATTGCGGCCTTTAAAATCTCAGGACCGACTCTACTGGTTTCGTCTGTACTTTGACCTCATCATAAGTACCTCCTCATGATCCTACTAGTTTGTGTAAGGATGATATTATTTCTTTCTTTAAAATCAATCTCAATATGCCCAATTCTGAAGAGTCTTACCAATCTTAACAGAAAGTGACAACCATAGGCGGACATAGGAATGGGTTATTGGTGTCAATTGACACCTACTAAACTTATTAGATTAATATTTTTAGTACAAATTCAATTATATTTGTTCAAATATTTGGTCAAAATTAGAGTTTGACCCCAATAAATATGTGTTAAAACTTATAAATGACCCCATTAATTAATGTAATTTATCATATAATATTATATTTTTATTATTATATTTTTTATTTTTTATTTTGACCCCAATAAATATGATTTCTAAATCTGCCACTGGCTTGTTATATTAATAATCATCATCTTGAAAAGTAATTTTTTTTTTGGTGTAGTTGAAAAGAAAATTAGCTGCCTAAGGTGAATTTACTCAAAAACTTCATGACTTTTTAAAATGAAACAAAATATAAATTGAGATATCATCATATAATGATAAGTGTGTACTATTAAAAATTATAATAACACTATTTTTTCACTCTTCCTCTGAGTCAAGCCCTGGTATATACTCTAAGCTAACATCAAATACAACTGGGCTATTCGGTGCAACTCTTGGCCTCCCTGGAGCTGAAGTTAAACCTTTTGGAAACGCCAACTTGTACATAACCAAAAATTTGCATAAAGTTAGAAGTAGAGGTAGGCATTTAAACCGAACCAAACCGATTTTATTTTGGTTCGATTTATTCGGTTAGTTCGGTTCAATTCGACACATTTTATTTTAGTTTGGTTTTCGGTTCGGTTCGGCAACATTTTTTATTTATTAAATGAACTGAACCGATCCGATCCGAACCGAACTTGCTAAAATTAACCGAACAAACCGAAAAAACCGAATAAATCGAAAAATTTAACCGAAATTAAAATTTTCGAACAGAAAAAACTGAACTTCAAAAATGAAAAACTGAACCGAACAAACCGAATGCCGAACCGAACTTTTGTTCGCTTCAATTCGGCCAAAAAAAACAAAAAAAAACCGAAAACCGAAAAAACCGAACAAACCGAATGTCCATCCCTAGTTAGAAGCTTTATTACATTAACCAAACGATTAGTCTAATCTTGATAAGCAAACACTTACAGGTCCTGGAATGTAAAGTCTACGTTTACCACCAGCTTTCATACTCAAGATTCCTTCATCAAGTCCCTTAATCACCTGTTTTCTTAAAAAAGTATCAATTTTTGTAATCAAAATTATTTTTTTTCCTTTTGTGAAGGATTCAATTACCTGGCCAGATCCAACACGAAAGAGATATGGTAACCCTTTCTCCAGAGAACTGCAATTGAGTGAATGTGACCAATTTTTGATAGTAGATTTCATTTCAGCTAATATTGTTTAAAGTATAAGAATTAATCAGCAAAGAAAGATCAAAATGTTTTTGAGTTTTTGTATGGATTTAGAAAGATTCACCTGTCGAATATTTGTCCTGATGGTACCATAGCTACATAATTAGCAGCAACCTATAACATTTTTTTGAAAAAAAAATATATATTTTAACATCTACCTCAAGCCAAAAATACAGGTTTTTAAAAAAAATTAGGAAGTTCTGAGCTGAAATCTGTAATCATAATCATGAAGTACATATAGTTAGCAGCAACCTACAATGTTAGGGTGGACTAAATATCCGAAACCGAACAAAAAAAATAGGTTTGGTTCGGGTATGATTTTTTTAAATTACGCAAATGGTTCTTCTAACCAAGAACCATGGATATCGCTTCGGAGCCGAAACGAATCGAGGGAACCGATAAGAACCGAAAATATAAGGTAAGTGTTTATACCAAAAACCATGGATTTATGTCCTTCTTACCAATTTTGGATATTTTTATTTATTGTTGGTTATTTATGGGTATTTTCGGTTCTTTTGGGTATCTTTGGTTCTTTTGGATATTTTCGGTTTCAGATATTTTGGGTATTTTCGGTTCTTTCGGATATTTTGGGTTCTTTTGGGTATTTTAGGTTTCATATATTTTGGATATTTTTGGTTCTTTCAAGTAAAATATCGGAACCGAACCGGAACCACTAATATTTCGGTTCTCAAATGGTTCCTATATTTTAGATCCAAACCGAACCGAACCGACCTAGAACCGAACCGATTTTTCAATGGTTCCTATATGAATCCTATATTAAAGGAACCGAAAAGAACCGATCTGAACCGAACCGAATAACCAAACGCTCACCCCTACTACAATGTTTTGAAACATTTTACATCTACCTCAAACTAAAACTACAATTTTTTTTTTTTAACTTGAAAGTTCTGAGCCAAAGTCTGCACATTTTGCCACGACCGAAACCAGAGCATGTAAACATGAAGTACATATAATTAGCACCAACCTTAAATTTTATATATATCTCATGCTAAAGTACGAGTTTTTGTTAACTAGAAAGTTATGAACCGAAATCCATAACCATAACATGTAATACGTCCTAAGTGTCACTCAAACTTAAGAGTACAAAGTGAGTTTGATTTTAGGCCTTACCTGAAAACCAACCGGAGGATTAGGACCTGAACCAACTTTGATATCTTTATATTGAAGCCCTGATTCTGTTGTCACCATTGGAACCTTTAATAATAAAAAAACACAACAATAACAAGATAAAATCAATTCTCAATACATAATGAACTCACAGCCGTACTTGAGATTTNTCAAAGAAAGCCCACCTTAATCTAATAGAGATTTTAAAGATTACAATCTAAATTGAAAAAAGTGGACCGATTCTTAAACTTAAAATTTTAAAATGGGCTGGTTCTTAAACTAAAATTTTGAAGAAAAAAATGGGTAGCAAACTCGTGTTTGGTATGCTTGATCTCAAAACCGGCTCTGAATGAACTTAAAAAGGTTAATAAAGAAAGCCAAAAGGTGATTTTTGTTGTGATCTTTCTCACCATACATTTTCAAGCTCTTTCTCACATTCAGCTTCACATAGTCTTGGTTTATCTTCTGGTGGCAAACCAGCTGAATAAGCTGCAAGTGAGCTCATTGACAAGCTTGAAGCACTTAGCATCATTAACATTGCATCTCTACGGTTTGAAATATGATTGAATTTTAAGCTTTTCTCTCTTGTTTCTGAAGCTATGACTCTTGTAGACATGTATATTGATGTATTTTGATTCTTGATTGTTAGATTTAGACCATTTCTAGATGCTGAACCTAAATTCATAAAGAGGAATGTCAGATTCTTAGAAGTAAGACAAATCTACACAGTACTGATTAAGTGATTCAATAAAGATGAGATTTTTCAGAAGAATCTAAAGGAAATCCATGATTTTCAGTAAAACTTAAGATCTTACTTAGTGGTGAAAGGAGAGATGGAGAAGAAGCAGCCATTTTTCTTGTAGCTTGAGAGAGAAAAAATTGATGATTTTGGAAATTGGCAGAGAGGCTAACGAAAGCTTATTAGTGGATAACGAAATCTAAGAAGAACGGCAAAGAGTGTGTCATCGATAAGTTGAAACGGCAAGTAGTTCTCTTTTTTTGCAATACATATCGAGTGGGGTCAACTTTCGCTCCTGTCAAACGGCGTCGTCTCGCGTTTTATAAGTCATAAACACAAAAAAAAATTTCCATTATGCCAACTTGTAAGATTTTTAAAAATCAAATTAACCCAACAAAATATTAAAAGAACGTAAGTTGGAGAAGTAATCAAAATTCGTATCATGATGTTATGAAGGAAGTAATAACCACTAAAACATTTACTAGTTCTCCAACTTTCCTTCATAACACCAGAGCCGTTTTTGAGCCCAAGCAAAGCAAGCATGAGCTTGCAGTCCTTTTTCTAAATTTAAAATTTTAGTTAGGAAAATGGCTCATTTTCAAAAAACTATGCAATCTCAGGGTCGGCCCTGCATAACACCATGGTACGAATTTTATTACTTTCTAGTTGAACGTAAAATCTCTTCTTTATTAGAGTTAGAATTACTACATTGATTCATTATGACTCAAAGATAAAAGAAAAAAAAACATATGTTTCATTGGAAGTGTATATATTAAAAATAAATGACTAAGAAAAATGATATTGGCAGAATGAGATTAAAGTATAACAATTTATATATGTAAGAAACATGACATTAAAAAAATATATAATTTAGACAAATTCACAATTTGTAAATTCATAAGATATCATTTTAAAAAGTAACAATAATTTGGGAATAACACTATATGCATCATATATTTTTTTATCAACATTTCTACTTGTCATTTATATATTGATATTTTTCAATATATTTACATATCACGGAAACATATATCATTTCAATTGAAATGATGTTATTGAAATTTGGGAGCTTTATAAATTTAAGGATCCCATTAAAATATTTTAAATTTGATTATGGATATTGGTCAAAGTGCTTGAATGTACATTGAAATTCAACCTCGTATAGCTGTATTTCTACATATTATATGGATTAGTTATGAGTTAGTCTTTATCGATCCAATATATATATAACATTAAAACAGTGAAATGCGAACATTAATTGTTTCATTATTTTGACGTAACCAACATATTACGTAGATTCAAGTAAATCTCAAATAGATGTAAACAAACTTTAAACTAATTCTTAACAAAAGCAATGACATTGTGCTCCGTGAGGAAGAGGTTTGCAATAACCACCTTTGCCATTATCACAACCTTGAAGACACCAATTGTTACATTTGTCTCCATCAATGCATTTTCCGAATTTTGGGTGTGAATTGCAGCACAATGATCCACCTTTCGTAGTAATCCTTCCTTCAACATCTATAAAAAAAAAATTATAACAAAGATATGTCAAAAGGCATGCATATATCATATAGTATATGTACAATTCTCATCACTACAATAATATACCATAATTTCCAACTAATATTGAGTGATTAAAGTTTTGTAGTTAGAAATGATTAGTCGGAAAATAGTAAGAAATTACCATCTATTTTTCGACTACTCATAAAAAAATTATGTCTCATTTTTTGTTATCTTTTTTAAAAAAATTCGGAATATTTTTTAGTAGTTTCTAAATAATTTTCAACTAATTTTTGACTACTTTAAAAATCACATTCTTATATGACATATCATCTATAAAATATTTCAGAAGGAAAAATAAACATATTGGTGACAAAAAAAGAAGGAAAAATAAACATATTCTTATAATTATATTTACTAACCAATTGAGAAAAGAAGAACAAGTAGCAAAGCAAAAGAGATGAATTTGATTGAGGAGGCCATTTTGATTTTCTTCCTTTTCGTTTGTAAAAGAATGAATTCAAGTTTTTTTTCGATATGTTTTGCAAATGCTATATTACCTATTTATATATGATTTCGCCTATGTGAGTCTTATGTTATATTAGGGATTTAAATGAAAAATGTTATGATATTCATGATTTAAGGGATTTTAAAATATTTTTCTTTATTCATATACTCAGAAATCTCTTTCTGTTTCTGTGTGTTGATAAATTTTTGATTTTTGAAATGTTTCTTTAAAAGGTGACAATAAAAATGTTTCTTTAGAGGAAAGCTAAACTCGAAAATTGAATTTGCGTTTAGTACAATAGTCGAAAAATTAAACAAAATTTTATGTTGATGAGAAAAAATTAAATTTTTTTTTAAATATATGTTTGTTTTTGTCAAAATTTAGGGTATATGTTTAAGAGAATGAAAATTGAAAGGTTAAGCCGTAAGCTAAATAATATTTTATTTTCAAAAGGTTTTTATTAAATGTATGGCGATAGAAAATATTTAAGGCTAAGCCCTACAAATTGATAGGTTAATGATATCAATAGAAACAAAATAGTAAGTAAATCAAAGAATTAGGACAATAATTTTTACAAAGTAGAAAATAAAAAAGTCAACTTTGATAAAACAAATAAGCAAAGTCAAGATTTAGGAGAATTTCCCATGATAGAAAAGCTTCATACTTTCCATTTCACAAATGTCAAACAATGTCCACCACCATTAGACACTAGTTTACTTATATTTTAGTTACGATAGACACCAACACCACGTGATGAATCAGGCACTAATGGTTAAAAGAAATTAAATAAGTACTGAGAATTGATGATGTTTGTTTCTTGTAGAATGGTGGTCATCGTGAGAAGGAAGATTATGCTACGAGACCTAACTAGGATAGTTCCAAAAGGATTTAGTGAAGCTCCTATCAAGGTGTTTTGGGATTTAGAGAATTGTAGCTTAGGTGATGGTTTTTGCCCACATCACATGAGATCTTATTTAGCTGATCTAGGATATTAGTAATGTGACGGTTAGTGTTGTTCCAAACGATAGCGAGTGCCCGGGCAACGAATTAGCAAACCTAAAAATATATGCTCAAGTCAGCCGTTAGGTTACTGGTAATGGGAGTAAACAAGCCAACGTAATACTAATAACAGGAGACGGAGACTTTGGGTTTGTGATGAAAGAGTTGGAAAAAAACAGAACTTGAACCTGTTACTTTGTTTCCGCCCAGGTTCTGTTAGCTCAACCTTGCTGAGGTCATTTGAAGGAACGTGTATCAACTTCCAAAGTATTGGGAGACCAGAGAGTGGACCACCAAAGAATCTAGTGCAGTCACCTCCGAGAGGCATTGATCTTGATCGTACAAAGGTTTGTGTTTTCTTCGATGGTTTTCTTCGTTTTTGTTTGCACTCACTTATTAATCTTCTAATCGCATATATGCCCGTTTCTTATTCGTGTTTTCATTAAGGTACGTTTGTTAGAGATATATCTTTGTTGTTCCTTTGAATTGATTTCAAGATTATGCAAGG
>OVAV01001256.1:0-13899 GCA_900406375.1 Iberis amara
TTTTGGTCAAAGGGTTGACTGGAATCGGGGTGTTACAATCTCTGAGAAGGCTGCTTTTAAAAAATGGTTTCTACTAGCGAAGGCTGAAGAAAAATATTTGTTACAGAGATCTAGGATTCAGTGGACTACAGATGGAGACAGCAACACGGCTTATTTCCATAGGATGGTTGTTGCAAGAAATGCCTCAAACCGCATTCATTTTCTTACAAAGGATAATGGCTATTGGATTTACACCCAAGCTGATCTGGCGGAGCACTGTACAAATTATTTCAGCAATATTTTGGGCTTTTCTCCTCCTCCATTACAGCAACAGGATGTTCAACAAATAAGATGTTTGTCCAGCTTTTCTTGTAATCAAGATCAGAGAGATAAACTAAGTGTTGATGTTTCCATTGAAGAAATCAAGTCTGTTGTTAAATCTCTGCCTTTAAACAAGACTTCAGGTCCTGATGGATTTACAGGGGAATTTTTTAAAGCATCTTGGAGCTCAACGGGTCAAGATTTACTTGCTGCTGTAAAATAATTATTTGATTCAGGTCGGTTACTTACTCAATGAAATGCAACTGTTATTTGTCTTATCCCTAAGAAATCTGCTGCTGAGAACTTAAAGGATTTTCGACCTATATCGTGCTGCAATGTTATTTATAAGCTAATCTCCAAGATCCTCTCTAAAAGGCTGGAAGTTTTATTGCCGTCTATTATCTCTAATAACCAATCTGCGTTCGTTAGAGGTAGACTCCTCTCTGAAAATGTTCTCTTAACTACAGAGATGGTCCAGGGCTTCAACCGCAAGAATATATCACCACGGGCAGTGCTGAAAGTTGATCTAGCCAAGGCTTTTGACTCGATTCATTGGGAGTTCATTATCTCTGTTTTAGAAGCTTCCAATTTCCCTCCTCGATTTGTGAATTGGATTAAAGAATGCATAACTACAACTTCGTTCTCTATCAATATAAACGGACAACTGTGTGGTTTTTTTAAAGGAAGGAAAGGTCTTCGTCAGGGAGATCCCCTTTCTCCCCTTCTCTTCATTCTTGCTATGGAGGTTTTTGCTATCTTTTGCTGATGATATAATGATTTTCTTTGACGGTAATCTGCGCTCTTTTCGCGGTATTATCTCAGCCTTGCAGAATTTTCAAAACCTCTCTGGTCTACACACAAATTTGGAAAAATCAGTTCTCTTCATAGCCGGAGTAAGTGAGAGTTTAACAACTGAAATGTTCAACCAAGGATTTGCAATTGGTCAATGGCCTATCAGGTATTTGGGTCTTCCTCTTCTTCATAGGAAGCTGCAATACAGAGATTATTCTCCTTTAATGGATAAGTTAACCGCTAAGTTTGCATCATGGGTTACGAAACATTTGTCTTTTGCGGGTAGACTTCAAATCCTCTCATCGATTATCTTCAGTTTAATGAATTTTCGGATGTCAGTGTTCTCTCTTCCAAAGGGATGTCTCAAAAAATTGAAGCAATGTGTAACAGTTTTCTATGGTCGGGCTCTATAGGAGAAGCAAAGATATCTTGGGTCAAAGTCTGCCTTCCCAAAAAAAGGGAGCTTTGGGTTTTAGGAACTTTTTCCGTTGAAACACTACCTTAAACCTGAAGCTAATTTGGCTTCTCTTCACAAGCAGTGACTCTCTTTGGGTCGTTTGGGTAAAGAAACATCTCTTTCTACACGGTTGGTTCTGGAATTTTTTTCAGACTTCTTCCACCTCCTGGACTTGTGTGACTCTTCTTCGGCTTATGCCTTTAGTAAGAAGGTTAATGGAATGCAAAGTTATGAATGGGCTTAACTCCTCCTACTGGTTTGATAATTGGACTGCTGCTAGACCTTTATTAGATTTATTTGATGGTTTTATCCCTTCTAGATTCCGGATTCCACTCAATGCGTGTGTTGCACAAGCTGCCCATGAGGGTGTTTAGCTCCTCCCTTCTCGCGTAAGAGGGCATTCACAGAGGATGTTAATTGAAGTTGTCTCCAATACGTCTCCTCCTTTACCGACTAATGGTGATGATATTTTCTTATGGGGAGAATCAGGGAACAGATTACCTTCTTTCTCGTCTAGTAGGACATGGGATCTCTTGCGGCCCGTTGGATTGCAGGTTTCTTGGTTTGCTGCTGTTTGGTTCAAGTGTCACATACCTAGACATGCTTTTATGATGTGGACTCTTGTTCAAGATAAACTTCCTCTTCGGTCTAAGCTTACAAACTGGGGATTAAATGTTTCACCATTATGTCCTCTTTGCAATGCAGATATAGAAACTCGGGAGCATCTATTCGTACGTTGCAACTTTGCAACATCGATTTGGTCTCTTCTTCTCAACAAACGATGTCATCATTCAGTCTCCTTTGCTTCTTGGAATTCTCTGCTCTCCTGGATCATTGGTCATTCATATGGTATTTCTTCAACAGGAAAAAAGATTGCCTCTCAAGCTGCAGTCTATTGGATTTGGCGTGCTAGAAACAACATCGTCCATAACGATGAACTTCTCTCTACATCGAATATTTATCAAGCTATTGATAGGAGTGTACGTGATACTCTGCTGGCTCATCGCAACAAGAAAAAATGTTCTGGTCTCTTGGAAAAATGGTTCACTAACTAGTTTTCCCCCTTTTGGATGTAGTTCTATAAGGCTTTTCTTTTTTTCAGCTCTTATATTTCTTTATTGTAGGCTTATGTAACCCAAGTGTTCCTTTGATATATAAAATTCACATATTATCAAAAAAAACAACGAAGTAAATGTGTTAGTAATTATCAAAAATCTGTTTTTTATTAAGATGAAGATTTACTTCTATCTATTTATATATATAAAGTTAAACCATTTCTCTTTATACAGAGTGCCACCTCATTTAGGTAAACTAAAATTATGACACCTCATCATACTTTTAAAAACCAAAGATAGTAAAAGACTCAAGTGAATGAATTAATTACAAGTTTTATTTTGTTGTAATGTTGGGTTATTCCTTTAATAATAAAATCGATGACAAAAAATAGAAAAAAAAGCTTCAAACTTTACAACAGTTTTTTCAATGTCGACTCAGGTCAATAAGATAATTAACATAATATAAAAATAAATATATAAATAGCTTCCAAAATTTTCAAAGAATTAAACAAATTACAAAACCCAACGTTTGAGACCAACATCAATGGTCAAATCTTAATATATTCACAACAATTTTTTTAACATGGACCAAAAAAAGGTAAGAAGGTCAAATATGGTAAGAGACTCAAGTACATGAAATTATTTTAAAAAGCCAAATATATAAATAGTTTCGAAATTTCCAGAATTTAAACAAATTACAAAATCCAAAGTTTAAGGCCAGAAATCAATTATCGAACCTTAATATGTATATATATATATATATATATATATATAAAGTAGAAAAATATTCTCTTCATATAGAGTGCCACCTTATTTCACATAATCTAAAATTTTGACACATCATTATTCTCTACATTCTAATCCCAAAAAGCCAAAAACCAAATAAAAACAACGTAAAAGAAAACTCCCACTACTCCCACTTATTAAGCCAGACCTACTTACCCATAAACACAAAGTTTCTATGTAATGTCCTGAAAAACTATTAATCTTCCCGCAATTATTAATTTATTGTATTCACTGTACTACATAATTAAACTTCCTAATTTCTTTTAAAATAAAAAGTCATAATTGTGCAGATTGTGTTTATGAATCCTAGAAGTTGATTAACCTATTGAATTACCTTGAAGTTTTATAAATTGCAGTCATAAAGAACATAAATGAAAATGTAGTAAGAAGAAGAACTAAAGAAACCCATTATGCAAAAGTGAAAAACGAGAAAGCTTAAATCATCCAAATCATACGTGAAACTCGATCCGTAGAAGATGTCAAATTCACCGACAAGATAATTGGTTGGAGTAGCCACGATAGATCCACAGAAACACATATCTTAGCACAGATGAAAGAGAGAAAGCAGAATTTAGGGAGAAAGCGAGAGAGAGAGAAAGTGATGATTGTAGAGGAAAAAAGGAAGAAGACGAAGAGGCCAAGATATTTTAAATTTTTGATTAAGAAAATTATTATAATTAAGAGTAGGGCATAATAAAGTACTTAACTATATGGATAATAATTATATGGTTTATTATATTAAAAATGTAAATTTTTATTCTAGATTTATTAATAAAGATATTATAAAAAGATTAATTATAGAATGCATAAAAATATGTGCACCACATTTTTATGTTAATATGAAAAAAGAACACAAAAAATAATGCAAAATCCAAGATGCGAATAGCGAGAAAAAATGACAAAAAGAATATATATAACTGAAACCAAACTACGAAGAGCCTTCAAGCCCTCAACAAACTGAATGTAAGAAAAAAGAGAGAGCTAAAGTTATGAGAGATGAAGGAAGACATATGAAATAAGAATTATTTGCAAATTGACCAAAAAATATTTATAAAAAAAAACAGATTAGCGAACACATCTTCCTCTCCACCTACCAATAGCTACGAAAATTAAATTTCAAGAAAAACAATGCTGATAAAAGACGTGTAAAGGCAAAACAAAAGTGAGCTAAAACAGTTGGTATACTTTATTCGTTTAAACGGTTTATATTAACAAATTATGCAGCTATGGATAAAAAATAGTTGAAAATACTTTGAAAAAAAAAACAACAGAAAAAAACCAGTAACAAAAAAACAATACTAAAAATTTCAAATACGAGGTAAAAATACCTAAAACATAACAAAATTATATACAAACACATATGTAAATTTTTTAAAATAAAATAACAATAAATATTAAACCTGCTAGAAAGACGGGGGACTACTGCTAGTATATATTGTGAAAGGCAAAAAAAAATAACAAAGGCAATCAAGGGAGAAGTTTCGTTCACAAAAGTTGGGTGATATAATATTAATGCCAAAGGCCCATCCCAAGAAGATCACATCATAAGCCCATTAGATGATTTGTCAGTAAAGTAGTTTGAGCAAATAAATGACATTATTTAATGTCAACTGCGTGAAGATGAAAGTCAAGATCAAGTTAATCGGAGATTTGATTATTACAGTGACTATGAACACGATCTCTTGTTCAAAAGCCAAAGAGATTTAGATAATTAAAAACACTCTTTTTTTTGTTTTTTCATTGATTTAAAATAGAAGAGTCATGGAGACTCGTTACAAACTTGAAATAGGGAAAGTGGAAACACAAATAAAATTGCACAACCAACTCACTCACTCTAGAGAGTAGAGTAGTTTTGTTATTTGACTAATAAGTAAATACTTCTTATTTGGAATCTTGTTGACTTTCTCACGACTAACTTCAACACTTAAAGATCCTCCGAATGAACCAGAGACTTCCATGTTGTGTTTCGAGGGAGAAACTTATCCTGCAAAATTCAAACACAGATCATTCAACTTCAAAAAGACCAGAAATTACCACAGCCAAAAATTAGATTTAAATCTTTTAAAATCGTACGGAAACGTAGGAGCAAGAAGGGATGATGGAGATGGAGTGAGAGGAGGCATGTTCAAAGGCAGCGACACAGAGGAGTGAAGCTAAACCCAATCCTCCTTTTGAAGAAGGAACATATGTTTGAACCAGATCCATTACTTTTCCGTCGTTTTTCAACTTGTATTCGATGAATGCTTCATGATCTTCTGTCTCGAACCGACATTTTCCTTCGTTCCAAACTATCTTCGGTGGCTCCACCGCCGTCTTCTTAGCCTCCGATGATGCTGCCACCGCCGTGTTCGTCATTATGTGAATAATTGGTGATTTGTGAAATTTCAAGGAAGGAAGGAAAGTGAGTATCTTATAGGAGGACCAAATTAAATGGCACCTACCACTATACACTACCAGGAGACCAAAAGAGGACAATGCCAGCCAATAAATTAATAAACTATAAGAGCAGATTAAAAGATTGCTAAACAATCGAATCTTATCACTTAATTCAGATCTGGTCTTATTTTTTGTTTGACTTTTAATACGCTTAATTTAAATCCTTAATGGCCTTTACCGAAGCCTTGCAAATCCAACTTTTTTTTTTTAACTCGAACATTTAGATTGGTTTAGGCCGATCCAATAACCAGTTCACATGGAATGGAATGATATTTTTTTCAGTAGGTCAAGATCAATTTCCTTTGTGAATTTATACCGAAGTTTTTGTGGATTTATAAATGTCATTAAGCCAAAATCACTTTCCCTCGTAAATCTACATTATGATCGGTGTTTTAAAGTTTTTATTAGATGATATTCCTTGTAATAACAAAATATCATATGAAATACTATTAGTTAAATTTCAAAAAACATTATTTATTGTTTAAAATAAATAATGTAATTACATATGTAGAAAAATAATTAATACTACATTTAATAGTTATCATGTTTTATTTTCATTAAAAATAAAAGTAAAGAATAGAAAAATAAATAGTATAAGTGGATATTTAATTTTTTTTTATTCGAGATGAATGTCATTAAATATATCAATTTAAGAAAACAAAATAAAAAACTATAATAAATGCATTAAAATCAAAAGCTTATATAAATAAAAACTCATAAAATTGTAGAGTTCACACGTAGGACTCAAATGTTTCTCTTTTAATATATTTAAGACTTCCAACTCATTTTTTCATTCGATGTGAGATTTTTACACACAATTCTATTTTTAAATAGGTTGAGTAAATTTATGTTTTTTGATCATTACATATGTAGAAAAAATAATTAATATTATTTTTACATTTAATAATGATTACATTTGTTTTCATTAAAACAAAATCATAAAGAATAAAAGTTATATATTAAGAAATAGATAATATAAGTAGATATTTAAATTTCGTTAATCGAGATGAATGTCATTAAATATATCAATTCAATAAAAAAAATTAAAAATTATAATAAATGCATCAAGATCAAAAACTTAAAAAATAAATATTGTTTTATAAAAATTGTGGAGTTGACACATAGGACTCCAATGCTTACTCCATATATTTAAGATTTTTAAGTGCTTTAAAACACTTTAGTATTCTAAAATATCTATAAGCCATCCTATTTTTTACTTTAATTCCCGGATCACAACCTCATATTAGTCTAAGCTCAAACCCTGTTAAAAAATATAATGACCACATTCGAATCATGATATGATAAAAAAAAAAACAGCACAAGTGACGACCATCAGATCATTTATTTCTTTTTTCTTATTGTCCCATTATTCTATTTTGTTTCTTTCACATTGAAATTTTTTAAAACCTACTATTCATGATGTTTAAAATCACAATCTGCAAAGTTAAAATCAGTTTATTTCAAAAAAAATCTTAAGATTACCGCCTGCAATTAAAGTCCTAAACAATAAATCCCTATAGCTTATCTAGTTGCATGAGGATGCAAGCTTACTTTGGGTTTGAGTAATGGCAATGTGATTATTTTATTTTATTTTTTGATAAAGTGGCAATGTGATTATTTGAGAGTGACTCTAAGTTCTTAGTGCAAACAATACACAATCCTACAAGCTACCCAAGAATATAGAGTTTATATAAAGTAGATTCATAGATCAAGAAAGTTCGTTTTTGAAACCAAATTTTAAGTTTAAAAGAAGAGGGAATAATATTTTGTACTAATGTGAATAACAAAAATGTTTCTTCCTTACCTATTTACAATGATGTTGACACCTACAAGCACAAATTTTTTCACCTCAAATATATAAAACCATCTTATTTTTTCTTCAAAATTTATTGACTTCTCAAGCTAATCAATTGTTAATTTACACACTAAATACTAAAATTCTGCATAACTTCTTATAACAATTAAATCAACTAATCACGATCAAACCAATTAATTGTACTTAAAAGTTATGATTACCAAAATAAACTAAAAATTTATCCTCGATTTAGAATTTTTTTAATTGCATATAGATAATGGTACACAATTTAAAAAAAAATTATGTGTATAGATTAACAATTGATTAGTTTTTTTTGTCACCAATTGATTAATTTAGAATAATAAAAAAACCAACAAAGTTGGAAGAAAATACTGTAAATTGTTATATTTTGTGTAATAGAAAAAAAAGTAGTAATATACTCTCAGAGACTATGTTTTGTCTGTTGTATCATGTCTTTTGAAAAAAAAGAGTTGAAACAAAAATAAAATAAAATAAAAACATATTTAGGAAGCATATAATTTGGTGAGATCATCGGAGAACTCTTTCTTAATTACATCTCTTTTAAGCTTTAAAGCTGCTGTAACTAAACCTGACTCTGGTGTCCATGGAGTTGCCAACAATTTGATCTTCGCCGGAATCTCAAACTTCTCCAATCGCGATTGTTTAGCCGCCTTCAAAAATATAGCCAGATTAATATAACGAACCGAACCGAATTCGGCAACTTTTTTTATTTTAGTTTAGTTTCTGGTTCGGCAACAATTTTATTTTATACTAAATTAATCGAACCAAACCTGCAAACAATAACCGAACAAACCGAAAAAACCGAAAATTAACCAAAATTTAACCGAAATTAAGATTTTCAAACGAAATAGCCGAACTTCAAAAACGAAAAACCAAACCAAACAAACCGAGTGCCAAGCCTAACCGAGCCGAACTTGCAAAAAATAACCGAACAAACCGAAAAACCGAAAATTAACCAAAATTTAACCGAAATTAAGATTTTCAAACCGAACTTTAAAAAATGAAAAACCGAGTGCCGAACCGAACCGAGCTGAACTTGCAAAAAATAATCGAACAAACCGAAAAAACCGAAAATTAACCAAAATTTAACCGAAATTAAGATTTTCAAACCGAACTTCAAAAACGAAAAACCGAACCGAACAAACCGAGTGCCGAACCGAACCGAGCCAAACTTGCAAAAAATAACCGAATAAACCGAAAATTAACCAAAATTCAACTGAAATTAAGATTTTCGAACCGAAAAAACCGTACCGGACAAACCGAGTGCCGAACCGAGCCGAACTTGCAAAAAATAACTGAATAAACCGAAATTAACCAAAATTTAACTGAAATTAAGATTTTCAAACCGAAAAAACCGTACCGAACAAAACGAGTGCCGAACCGACCCGAACCAAATTTTTTGTTCGAATCAATTCGACAAAAAANCTTCGAAACTAGCCGAGTCTATGCCTTGCTTTGATGCCCAATCTTCAAGTGTTTGCTGAGCCGCAACCACTAAAGCCACACAGTAACTATAAAATGGATCAGCATGAACCATTACATTCTCAACATAAGGACTTATACTAAGTGCAGCTTCAACTTTCCCCAATGAAACATATTCGCCGTGTTGAAGTTTAACAATATCTTTTTTTCGATCTATAATCTCGAGACAACCATCTGGATGAAATTGTCCTATGTCTCCTGTATAGAACCATCTCATTCCCTTTTCATCAACCTTTGAAATATAAAAAGTGTGTTAAGAAGTTTAAAACAAAAATGAAATCTTTAAGATTTACAGAAAGTTATAATGTCTAATGTTGTTCACCTTATACACTTCTTTAGTTTTCTCTTCATTCTTGAAATATCCAAGTGTGATGTTTGATCCACCGATTACAATTTCACCACGAGGCATTGGCTTATCAGTGATTAGATATCCACCTTCTGGCCAGTCTATTAACTGAAATATGATAAAATCATACGATTATAAGAGACTATAACAGATAAATTTATGTCACAAATCAGGTAAAGAGGTTATAAGAGACTATAACAGACAAATTTATGTCACAAATATGATTATAAGAGACTCGAACAGACAAATCTGCTTCGGTTTGTTCAGTTCTCGGTTTTTACGGTTAGTAAATTTTTTTGCCGAATTAAACCGAACAAAATTTCGGTTTGGTTCGGTTTTTGTCATTATTATTTTTTCCGAACAAAATCAAAATCTTAAATATATTTTGGTTCGGTTAATTTTAACAAATTTGCTTTGGTTTGCTTCGGTTTTTTCGGTTAGTAATTTTTTTTGCCGAATTAAACCGAACAAAATTTAGGTTCGATTCGGTTTTTGTTATCATTATTTTTTTCCTAACTAAATCGAAATTTTAAAAATATTTCAGTTCGGTTAATTTTAGCAAATTTGCTTCGGTTTTTTCGGTTGGTAAATCTTTTTGCCGAATTAAACCGAACAAAATTTAGGTTCGATTCGGTTTTTGTTGTTATTATTTTTTACTGAACGAGATCAAAATCTTAAAAATATTTCGGTTTGGTTAATTTTAGCAAAATTCGGTTCGGTTCGGTTAATGTAGTATAAAATAAAATTGTTCGGTTTGTTATTGCCGAACCGAATCGAAAACCGAACTAAAATTAAATTTCTATTGATCGGTTTGCTCTCTAACAAGTAAACCAAACCGAATTAACCGAACATCGCTTTGGTTTATTCGGTTCGGTTAAAATGCCAACACCTAGAGGTTACCTTTACAAAGGAGCAAGGAAGTGGAGCACCAGCACGGCCAACAGATGTATCATCAAACTCAGAGAAGGTTCCACCCGCGCAAGTCTCTGTTAGACCATATCCTTGACCGATTGGAGCCCTGATGAGTTATCAGAATGTTAGATCACAGAAACGGCGAAAGAAGGAAATATTTTCGGGATGTTCTTCTTACCCAACACATATGTTAATGAATCTCTGAGTTTCACCAGAAAGAGGAGCACCACCAGAGAGTAAATAGCGGATTTTACCTCCCAGAACTGCACGGATTTTACTGAACACAAGCATATCCCAAAGGAGCTTTTCTAATCCCCAGGCTCCAAACCAACTTCCATTAATTGCGGATAATCGCCGACCATATGCAAAGTCAAACAATTTCTTAGACAATCCACCTTTTGCATCAACCTAATAGTCAGAAATTGTCAGTATTTTATTGACCAGAGGGCTTTAGCTGTTGATATCTAACATACACGAACCTTTTTGCGCACACCATCACGGACACGGTCAAGAATGGCTGGAACAGCTGTCATTATGGTAGGCTTTAGTTCTGTGACATCTCCTTTTGTACCCTTTTTAATCTTGTTTGAAGTATCAGTAAGTGTCAAAGGAGACCCATATCCAATAGCACTCCCTATAGTAGCCATTACACTCTACAACAACGATATTCAATAATCAGGAGCTGCTGGAGAAAAACACTGAGCAATAAAAGTTTTGAGATACCTCAGCTGCTAACTCAAGAATGTGAGCCAATGGAAGGTATGCCATGTATATATCTTTTTTTCCGAGGTCTGGAACAATTGTCATCACTGCTGAAACTGTAGCTAAGACATTACCATGCGTCATCATAACACCCTATTACAATTTAAAAGTGGTAAAATCAGAAACTGGTTGCAGAAACAACAAATGTACGAGTAAACTGGATTCGGAAACCGCCCTAACCTTAGGAAGCCCAGTGCTTCCACTAGTGTACATTATAACAGCAACATCTGCTGAAAGTGGAAAGTTAGGGTCAACAGATTTTGCACTGCCAAGTTTTTGAACATCAGCAAATGAAGTTGTCTTCCAAGGACTGCTCACATCAGATGGGAACTCATCATCCATACAAACGACGCGTTTCACAGTTTCAAGCTGTTGGCTAATGTCCATAAGTTTTTTGAGTTCTTTGTTACCGCATATTACGGTTGTGACCTCTGTCTGCAGAGTAGAAGAAAAGGAATCATGAACATATGAAAGTTTGTGTCACAACACAGAAGTCTAGAACATAAACAGCCACAGAACATACAAGCAATACAGGAGACTGTGTGAAGATAAGCTACTTGCCACCATATTAGAGAAAAGGCCGAGAAGAGAAGCGATGGTTACCTCATTCAGAGAATGACAAAGAGCTTCCTCTCCCAAAGATGAATAGATAGTTACAACAGTGACATTGCGCCTGAAGCAACCCTGAAACAGTGAATCACAGAAGAATTTAACAACATTATCAAAAAATGCATTCAGATTAAAGCACATAAATCACTACTGAATCCACCTGTAAAGAAATAAACCACTCTTGCCGAGTATCTGCGAAAATCGCAACACGTTCTTCCGACTTGTGTCCAATTTGAACCAAACCAGAAGCAAAATTACATACAGCTTCAAGTGTTTTTCCAAAAGTTAACCACTCATAGTCACCTAAGTGAAGTTTCTCAAACGTCTTTCCATCTTCACTAGTTTCAATCTCTTTAGAGATCAGCTTCCGTGTTCCAAGGAAAAACCTATCAGAGTGGTTTTTACACGAGATCTCGAATAACTCTGGAAGTGTTGAGATATCTTCCCAATGTGAGCTAACAGGTTCAATAAACCTATGATTCCTAATGGTATAACCTGGATCTCCACCAACATCATCAACAATCACACCTCTTTTCTTTTCTTTCTTCGAATTATGAACCAAAATCGTCAAAGCTAAAGGCACAATCACACCAGCAGCATAAGGAATCATCTTCCAGAAAATTTCACTAAAACCTTCAAAATATTGAACAACATTATCAATTTCAATCAAATTACGAAAACATGATGGTTACTAATCACAAAGGTTAATCAGAACACACTCTCGAATTTGTTTAATTTCCAACAAAAAAATGAGTTCAGATATTCAAAAGATCTGATGAAAAAGTGAAAGTAGAACAAGCGAATCAAGCCTTAGAGAGAGAGAAGCACACTTCCATGGAACTTACCGTGATCGAATGGAGAAGAAGAATGAAACAGAAGCTAGGAGATTCCAATTTAATAGAGACAGAGAGACGGCGAGGGTATAATGGTAATTTAGCGGAGACGTCGAGAGAGATACTGAAGAAATTATTAAGAAGAAAACAAAAGAAAATTTTTTTAAGGAGAAAATAGATGAGACCATACACGTGGACGGTGAAGATTGGTGATATGAACGATGGAATGATATGGACCGTAAGATGTGGTTTAGGTCAATTTTCACAACGGCCATGCAATGCAGGTTATCTTTTTCCAGCTACCACGCCAAATCTAATTGCATAAAATGCTCAATTTTTGTCTATTTTGTAACCTAATTTCACAACCAATTCTAACTGCATTTTGAGATAGAAGAAACATATGGGAGAAATTACTGAAAATATTTCAATATTGAAAAAAATAATGCGTCATAAAGCTAATTTGAAAATTTATTCTTTTATCTCAATCTTGCCATAAAGATCTTAAGGCCCTGTTCGTTTCTGCATCCGGATGCAAATATCCAGATGTTGTTCGTTTGGTCCATTTATGATTTGTATATGGATACTAAATCTGAATGCTAATTTTTTAATATCCAAAAAATCTAGATATTTTGGATGCTAAAAAAGTAGAGTTTGGATGCAAAATCTGGATCCAAAAATGAAGAAATGAGTTTTTTTTGCCAAAAACGCAGAAAAACGATTTTTCAACAAAAACGCGGAAACGCGATTTTTCGCGAACAACATGAAAACACGATTTTTCGTGAAAAACACGAAAACGCGATTTTCCAGCAAAAACGCGAAAACGCAATTTTTCGCCGAAAACACGATTTTCCACCGAAAACACGGAAATGCGATTTTTTGCCAGAAACGCGGAAATGCGATTTTTCGGCGAAAACTCGGAAACGCAATTTTTCGCNTGAAAACACGATTTTTCGTGAAAAACACGAAAACGCGATTTTCCAGCAAAAACGCGAAAACGCAATTTTTCGCCGAAAACACGATTTTCCACCGAAAACACGGAAATGCGATTTTTTGCCAGAAACGCGGAAATGCGATTTTTCGGCGAAAACTCGGAAACGCAATTTTTCGCCGAAAACGCAGAAATACAATTTTCCACGGAAAACGCAGAAACGCAATTTTTCGCCGAAAACGCAGAAATGCGGAAACACGATTTTCGGCCAAAAATGCAAAAACGCGATTTTTGGCCAAAAACGCGGAAACGCGATTTTCCTCCGAAAACGCGAAAACGCGATTTTCCGCCAAAAACGCGAAAA
>OVAV01001257.1:0-13897 GCA_900406375.1 Iberis amara
TAAGTTTTGGTTATTTTTTCAGTTTTTTCGGCTTTTTTCGGGTTTTTCGGTTTTTTTCGGTTTTTTTGGTTCGTTTATTTTGTTTATTCGGTTATTTTCGGTTTATCGGTTCGGTTCGGTTACCGAAAGTGAAATTTTTTTGTACCATTCGATTATTAAAATATAATTCGGTTCGGTTCGGTTAAAAAAAAGTCGGTTCGATTCAATTTAGAAATTTCGGTTCGGTTTTTATTACCAGCCCTAAAATATTTGTTTAAACACACCTCCTAAAAATTTGGGAATGTTAGGTTTGTTTGTTTGTTTTTCCTTATATTATGTAGTATCGGTAAACCTGAAAATTCGGTTAAGATGAGAATATAGTTAGAAATAAACCAGAACTAAACCAGAATTAAACCTAACCGCCTTAAAACTCTTATTCGCCGCGTTTTTACTCTTTCGTCTGATTTCGTTTCTAAAACCCTACTTCTCTATTTTCATCCCCAAGGTTTTGATGGAATCTCAGAGTCCAGCTTTTTAGCAAGTCAGTAATTAGATAGTTGAAACCTAATTGCTACCGTTGTTCATAGAAGCTTTGTTTAGTGTGGCTTTAATCGTTAAGTTTTGGAGCTGAAATTGGCTGTTTTTGAGTTTGATGTTTAGTAGAGGCGGAACTTTATCATCGGAATCGTTATCGTGAAAGTATACCTTAAATCATGGCGACTCCTGCTGATGCTCGAGCAGTCAAGTCGCTCAACACTTCCGAGGGTCGTAAGAGATTTGTGGTATGTGTTCATGTTATGCTTCTTGCAGCTACTGTTTCAATGATCAAATATATGTTTTCATGTGGTCTCTAATATGGCCGTTTTTTGGTTTGTTATTTCTGGATGCAGTTCAAGAGTTTCGCTGAGAGAATCAGTGAAATTGACATCAATGTGTTTCGGAGCCTGGATAAAGAGAAGGAAGAGCCTTCTCAAGGGTCCTCATTTTTCAGAGATTGTCTCGTAGAATGGAGGGTATGTTTTTTTTGTTTCCATTGAGCTCTTTCTGAAATTTCAATGATTTTTTTTCTGGTCTTGGACTGTTGTATCCTAGTTATTGTACTGGTTCATGTTAAGGTTCTTAGGTAATTCAATTAGTCTTTAGTAAGGCGTGATTAGTTTTAATTTTGCTTTATTCCCGGCTAGAAGTTGTGGTGGTTGAGTCATTAAAATTAGTGATAATGGGAATTTAGAATTTATACCTCATGGCTTTTATTGTTAACAAGATATCGTTAAGAGTCAACTTGCTAGTTCTCTCTGGAACACAAAGAATGCTGTACTTTGTTTTCTAGTTAGTTGGTTCTATCGGCATATAGGGTGACTCGGTTAATGTCTGACGAAGAAGCTGCAATGTACATAAAGAGCTAGCCGGGTTGATGTTGCTTTTACTTTGCACATAACCTAAGTCTTGTTGGTGCTCGATCACAATTGCACAGATCTTTCCGTGAGATATTAAATCAGGTTCATTTGGCTGATTGAGTGCAGGAACTGAATACAGCAGAAGATTTCATTTTATTTTACGAAGAAATGTTGCCGTCTGTTCAGACTTTGACGTTGATTATTTTGCAAAAAGAACTAATCTTCTCAAAACTTATCTCTCGATTACAAATGAAAGCAAGATTGTCACTGGAACCCATTCTCAGGTTTGCTAATGCCTGCTCATTCTTTTAGCTTTAAGTCATCTGCCAATTGTTCGATTTTGTTTCTCAGAGTCAGAGACATATGTTTACTATTATGATCTTGTCACTTCAGTTGTCATTTTTAATTGTATGCCACCGATCTCCAGTTCCAGCTGGTGTAGTTAACCACAGCACTTCAAAATCATTTCTAATCATTGTGCACGCAAAATATTTGTTTTAATTTTTTCAGAGGAGCTTAAAAAATAGTCGCTAAGTTTCAACACTTCCCTCATTTATGAGAACCTGAGCTTTTGTAATCTTCTTCTTGGTAGAAGTATAAAGATTTTGTCTTTTTTGCAGGTTGATTGCTGTTTTATCAAGAGATCTGTTAAAGGACTTTCTTCCGTGAGTGTTCTTAAACTATTTATACTTTGCAACTGGAGGATATATTTGTATTGCTCCTATCGAACTGCTTTAAGATGCATACAGAGTACTCCATAAATTATGAATATCTGCAAAATATACTTAAAAAAAGAATCTGCTTCTTTGTCATATGTGATGAATAGCTTACGACATGTTACAACTTTTTCACATGGATACAGTGGCCAAAAAGAGTTGCTAGCTTGAATTTTAGTTACTGTCGTCTCACATGTATTACATATCAGTGCTTGACTTTGTTGATGTTCTAATTGTTGCATCGTTTTTGATCAAATCTTGTCTATGTTTTAACCTGTGTTTTTTTGGTATTGGTCTTGGCTAGATTCCTTCCACGAGTTGTGAAGTCCCTAGTGACTCTCCTAGAAGATGGTGCCCAGAAAGACCCAGATATTATTGAGCAGGTTGTTGGCGTTCTATCACATTTTTTACACTCATAATTGTATGTTCTATTTTACTGAATTTTTGGTCTTTTTTTCGTGCAGATATTCTCATCATGGTCTTACATAATCGTGTACTTGGAGAAGTATCTCATATGTGACATCGAAGGCATTCTAAGGTATACTGGTAGAAGAAAATTATTAAAACTGTTGGTATCATCCTTGAAAGACAATACATGACTTTCAAATGCTGTAAATGTTGTTAATTTAGTTAAGTAGAATCTTCGTCATCTTATCTATTATACTTTTCACTAATATATGATTTTCTATTCCGAAGGGATACGTTGGAATTGAGGTATCACCCCAAAGACGATATCAGTGAATTTATGTCAGAGTCCATGTCATTTTTGTTGAGGAAAGCACCCGATGAGCAACTCGAGAAAGGTGAGAAAAATGCTTTGCATTTCTTTTTCCATGTCTATGTTCAGGACAGCCCCTTTGATTCTTAGCTCCTAAACATTACAGGGATCAAGAGGATCCTTTCCGAAGTTGCACATCCACCCCAAAAAGCCGGAGGAGTTAGTTTACTATATTATGTTATGAGGGGTAGCCGTCGAAGTTCAAATCTCCATTCAAAAGCGGGGAGAGTTTTGAAGTTCTTGCTGCAAGATTCGACATTATCTTTTTGTGATATTCCTCAAGGCAAGTTCTCTTTATATAGAGATTTAAAGTGTCATTTAGTAGTCTTGTATGGTTGATATAGCTCCTTGGTTTTGAATCTTAGCGGAGATCAGTACAATTTGTAGAATGAGAAGTCATATCATATGGTTGTGTTATATATGCGTACCCACTTGTCCATTATGTTCGTCTGTGATGAAGAAATTAATGGTTTATGACTTTTTTTCTACGGTTTGGCTTGTAGTTTAGACTTTAGAGCCAATGAACTTTTATTTTCTTGCTGGAGGGAATTTCTTCTTCGTAGTGGCTGTTAATCATTTAAATACAATATCTTGAATATATACCCTAAACGCTTTACATGGTTTCCTTATCATGGTTGGATGATTGGATCTTGTATCGCATTGCAGGCCCTGAAACGGTCGTGGAAGTTGTGAGCTCGACGTTGCAGAGATTATGCGAGAATTTGGAAACAGGAAAATTACATGTTATGTGGAATTGCTTGTATAAGGAAATAGAGGAATCAATCTCAAACAAAAACTCAGTTCATTTAAGTCGTCTGTTGAGTGTGCTTACTGCAGTTGTTAGAATCGAAAAAGGTCTCAAGGTTTATGGTAAGTGATTCAGTTGCTGACTTTCTTCTGGCTCTCTCACTCTATCTTCGTATTGCACTCTGTATTGACTGCACATGGAATCCTACATTTGTATGACTGTATTTCCCGTTTAAGTTACTGTCTCTGTGTAACAGATTACCCATTTTTGACTGGACTCGTGAGCCTCATTGTGTCAAGTTTTGTGTCTTCCTCCGAGACCGTTTTAGAAGGGGATAACTTAGCTGTCCTTGATGAAGTTATGCAACTGATACTTTATACTGTGAATAGAGTCACTGAAATTGAATCTGTTGCTTCCCAATGGGCTCCCATTTTCGCCTTAAAGAGTTCAAGGTATTGTCTACTTTTAATATGTTTCCTGCTTTTCAACCTTCTCTTTTTTCTTGGCACTGATCATCTTTATTTTCAGTTTGCTGACTTTTTTGCGGGAGTTGCTACAGAAGGATCAACGAATAGTGAAAGCTTTTACAAATAATATATTAAGGCAAGGCTCACATCATAGTTATTTATTTACTCTTTGATTTTCCTATCTCTGCGTCTTAGCAACTACATTATATTTTGCAGTGCAATCAACAATATGATTTGGGAGTCTTCTGAGGAAGTTATTCCTCTGTTACTAACATTGTGTGAGAGACAACAAACAAGTCACAACAGGTCGAACATCGTAGATCAAACATTTGATAGTCGATACGAGAGAATTCACGAGTTTTTGGAAGAAAACATTAAGAAGGTTCGACAGAATATAGAGAGTACTGGATTATCTCAGATTGATGAGGCTGACTTGGCTGTCGTTTGGGGAGTTATTTACTGTTATCCTTATTTCAAAGTGGACTCATCATTACTCAATTGCTTTAAGAAAACTCTCAGACAGCATTTAGCAGTGTCGGATGGTAAGTATCACTGAGTGGTTCACTCTTCTCTGCATGTTACTTTAATTTTGTTTCACGCTTTTGTTTTTTTCAACGATGCTACTCGAATAATGTGCTTCATTAGTGTCATCTGATGTTCAAATACATGAAGTTCATGGTCGTCTGGGTATTCCTCTATATAGAATCCTAATTAATTCTCATATACTATTTTCCGGTCTCTTTGCCGTGGGATTTCTTTCAGTGCAAATCCATTTGTTTTTGAATGTAATTTTATGTCTAGAAGTTTATCGTAACATCTTATTATGTGACATTCTTTTCAGTAGACACTTTTAGTGCTCCAGAAATGATGTGGCAGAGCTTACTTGGTTCTGCTTTGAGGTCATGTCACAAACTGCCGGGAAGAATCAACCACAGTGATCTAGAAGAAGCCTTGTCTTATGCTAAAGATTACAAGTCTTGTGTACAAGTGTTATCCCCTGTGGCCGACTTTTTGGATTTCATGCACATGTAAGTTTGTCTGTTTTGGTGGTTTTTAAAAACTTATTTCTCCATGTTTGGTGACTCTGTGCCGGTATGCTGATCCATCTCCCTATATTAAATTCTAGGCCATCATTAATTAACGAGGACAGGCCTAAGGTATATCCAGAATTTCAAGTAAATAAGGCTGAAGATGCTTTTGACGTATTTTCGGAAAATTTGCGTCATCCAAACAAAGACATCCGTCTTAATACTTTGAGGATTTTGTGCCATTTTGAAACTTTGTCGTCTGACCCTGCTTTTGAAGAGCATCCTTCTAAGAAAATGAAAATTGAAGAGACTAAAAAATCTCTTCCTAAAGGAAATGTGAGTAGATATACTTTGTTCTGTATTTTAAAAGCTTTTGCTATTAACAGATTCTTCACTATACAAGTGTTGCCTCTGCATTCTATAATGTTTACACTATCATGATTTTTTCTTCAAAATACCAGGTTCTTCAGATATTACGCTCAATCGAAGAGACTGCTCCCACAGTGGATACAGGTCGGATGTTGGTCAGTTTGATCTCTAGAATACAAATGGATCTCTCTGCTGGCAGGATACATGTGGCATATGTTCAGATAATATTGAATGGGATGATGGGACTCTTTCATAATAGATACTTTGATTTGTGGGGTCCAGCATCTGAGTGTCTTGCAGTTCTTGTGAGGAATCACACAGGAGCTGTATGGAGTGATTTTGTTTCTTATTTGGGCCAGTGCCAACGAAAATTTGCAGACCTCCACGATCATAGTGAGAATGCAAACCATAGCATCTCAGAGAGACACACTGGTAAATTCTCATCATTTAAGTAAATATCTGTTTTATCTGCTCATATATTGATTTCTTTCAGTAATTATCAAATATTATTTCCTAGTTTTCATATGCAACTCTTTAATCTAACCATCTTCTCTTCTTATGGCCTGATACATATATGTTATTTTTTTCAATCTACAGATCTGATAGCTCGTTTTAGTTCATTTCGCTTTCCGCCAACCGATAGCACGCCTACTGCTACTGTCGTATCTCAGTTGCTCCAGACCTTGCAAAAAGTTTCCACTGTTGCTCAGTCTCGTGCTTCTGAAATTCTCCCTTTATTTTTGGAATTTCTGGGATACAACAGTGAAAATCCTGTGAGGTAATCATGTCTCTATATTTGCTGTTCTTAAGGGTAATTTTATGCAACTGTTGTCATCATTTTTTCTTTATGTTGCAGTGTTGGCTTATTTAATGGCCGAGTTTGTAAAGGAGAGGATTGGAAGAGGGTACTTATACAATGGTTGTCTTTGCTGAAATTGATGAAAAATCCTAAGTCATTTCGTTTTAGTCAGTTTGTAAACGACGTCTTGCAAAATAGGTAGGCAACACTACTCATTGATAATTCAGTGCTCTTTTGAATCTCGTGGAGTTAAAACCTTCCTTTGTGATACAGAAAATAAGTTTTGATTGACTTCGAATGTGGTATTGTTTCTTTGTGGATATTCTCCAGGTTCCTGGATGATAATGATGCTGAAATACAGACAAATGTTCTAGAGTGCCTTCTGTTGTCGAATAATTTCTTACTCCCACACCGTCAGCATTTGTTGAATTTGATTAAATCTAAAGAGTTGAGAGAAGAACTCACGACCTGGAACTTGCCCGAAAACATTGAAGAAGCCCACAAATCTCACTTTTACTCTGTTGTAATTCGCGTCCTTATGCCAAAAGTTAGGACATTAAAAAGTTCGGCTTCACGGAAGGTACATAATACTTGTTTTAGTTTACTTAATTATGCCAATGCAGTTTTCATTTGGGTTCTAACAAGTTCTCCTTTTTTTTTCCTTGTCAGCATACAAGTATTCGTCTCCGGGGAGCAGTTCTTTGCTTTATATCTCAGCTGGATGTTAATGAGCTTGCCCTGTTCTTTGCATTGTTGATAAAGCCTTTAAACATCATCCCAGAGGAAACAATGGACTTGTTCTGGAGCTCAGGCAAAAGTTCTCTGGATTATTTCCAAAAGTCAAATTTCCTGAAACATTTCACTGTTGATGCTATTTCGACATTATCTAGGAATCAGAAATCTGGGTTTCTTCATGTCATCCAACATATCCTTGAAGTCTTTGATGAACTCCGGGTCCGACCTTTTCTAGACTTTTTGATGGGATGTGTTGTCCGGCTATTGGCAAACTATGCTCCAAATGTTGATGAAGAAAGTAACATTAACTCATTGGCACTAGGAAATGCCATTGCCGTGCCATCAACTTCAGATGATAAAGAGAATGCTTCTGTAAATCACGACCAGGTAATATGGTTATTGGTCTTGTTTGCTCTCTTCCCCTAAAGCTTTTTGTAGGTGTTATCCATTTCCTTTATTTATTAATGATGTTTTTTTCCGTTTTTTCTTTTTGTGTGTGTAGGCTGCTATGAAGCAAGCTAAAGAGTTGAGATCGTTATGTCTGAAAATTATTTCTCATGTTCTTGATAAATACGAGGATTGTAATCTTGACTCCGAGTTCTGGGACCTTTTCTTTTCGGCAGTGAATCCGTTAATTAAGAGTTTCAAGCAGGAAGGTTCTAGTAGTGAGAAACCTAGTTCTCTGTTCTCATGCTTCTTGTCAATGAGTAAAAGCCCGAATCTCTTGACCCATTTATTTCGGGAGGCGTCTCTTGTTCCAGATATTTTTTCAATTCTAACAGTCACCACAGCTTCAGAAGCTATAAAGTCTTCTGCCTTGAAGTTCATAGAGAATCTTCTTTGTCTTGAGAATGATTTGGATGAAAATGACCGTATGATCAAAGGATTTTTAGATCCATATAAAGAGGCACTGATTAACAGCTTGTATTCTCTTTTCATTGAGGATATGAAAAGGTCAGGACGCTTATAAATTGCTGGGCTCAACTTATTTCCTCTTGTATTTCTTAAAAGTGTTAATTGTGTCCAGGAAATCTGTCAAGTATCATGGTGAAAGAGAGATTAAGATTCTTAAACTACTATCAAAGCACATGCGAGACCGTTCTTGTGTTATGAAGTATTTGGATGTCCTACTGTCTTTCTTGGATAAAAGTGTGAAAGATTCTGGTATGGTTACTTTTAGTACTTCTCGGTAAAACTTATTAGATTACGTCTCCTGTATGTGACTGTTTTATTTCTTATACAGATATCCGCCGGGAGGCTTTGCTAGCCATACAGGACATCATATCGTTGCTTGGGACAGAGAGTACCTGCAAAATTATAAACATCATATCTCCTTTACTTCTTGACGCTGAAGTTGACATTAGATTATGCATCTGTGATCTTTTTAAATCTCTTGCAGAAATCGACCATTCTCTGGATGATGTGGTAAGTATCATGTCTCTGTTTTAAGTTTAGTCATTTCCTTCTCTTATTATTATTTTTGCAATTGTAAGTAACAATTGGTTCCCAAACTATAGGTTCAGCGCATTTGCGATATGAATGCCATTTCAGCCATGGAAGTTGATGACCTTGACTATGAAAAGATAGTTAATGCGTATGTGGAGATTAATGTGGATTTCTTTAATAAATCCTCGGAGCAGCATACAATGATTATACTCTCTCAGAGTATATATAACTTATCATCAGAATCCATCATGTTAAGGGGCAGTGCACAGAAGCTTTTGTCTTCTTTCATAGAATTTTCAGCCTTAGTACTTTCCCGAGAGGCTTCAGCTCACTCTGACATTGGCAACGAGGTCAAAGTAGCCGATGCAAACTGGACAGGGCCGCGTATACTTTGCATTTTGAGAAATTTTATTTTGAAACACATTGGAGATGCAATAAACAGAGGAGGGGTTATCATAAAGGTACAGAAACCCTTTTAGTATCTTAATAAATTTATGATGTTGCTTACTTTTAATTTATTTTCATACTTCTGCATTAGAGACAACTCTCTTGACCAGGGATATTAATTTGTACGCCTAATTGTAAACTGGATACTTGTGGCTCTTTTCTTTGTGTTGATGATTATCTTAAACGAATTATTCTGCCACAGGAGTGGATTCTTTTGATACGGGAAATGGTGATAAAACTTCCAGATGCCGGAAATCTTACTGCGTTCAGACCTTTATGCTCTGAAGACGAGAATGTAGATTTTTTTAAAGCCATTGTTCACATTCAGGTATGTCATTTTGCTATATGATTCCTTGAGTTCACAATTTCTGTTCGAACTGTGGTGAGAATCAAAGTTTGTATGATATCCTTACAGGAACCCTTACTACTGATTTTGTTTTGTTTATCCTTTTTCTTCTTGTAATTCATTTTTATAGATTTGTTGAGACCTTAATATACCCATAGTGATGTAGCAGCTTGTACCTTATGATATTGATTTCCTTTCAATGCCTTGCAGGCACACCGTAGAGCAAGGGCAATTTCACGTTTCGCCAATGTGGTCAAAGACAGCAGTCTGCCTGAGGTAATCTCTTTGTGTTTTCTTACATTTTGATTGCAGCTGCTCCACTATCATAGACTAATGACCAAATGTTGGCGTGTTGCAGGGTGTAGTGAGAAAACTTTTGGTTTCGGTCTTTTTCAACATGTTACTCGATGGACAAGATGGAAAAGATAACAATGTCCGAAATGCATGCACAGAAGCCCTTGCATCTTTAGCTGCACATATGAGTTGGAAGTCGTACTATGCTTTATTAAATAGGTGTTTCCGTGAGATGAACAAGCATACTAAACAAGGAAAACTTCTGCTACGACTTATCTGCTTGATTTTGGATAAATTTCATTTTACTAAAGATGGTTACCCGGAGGAGATCGAGGAGATAATGACTTGCCTCCAGAAAACTGTGTTCCCCAAGATGCAGAAATTGATGAATTCTGATTCTGATAATGTTAATGTTAACAGCCGGGTGGCTGCGCTGAAGGTTCTAAAGCTGCTCCCAGAAGATGTAATGGACTCAAACCTATCCTCTATTGTTCACAAAATTGCCAGCTTTTTGAAGAACCGGTTGGAGAGCATACGGGATGAAGCCAGATTGGCTCTTGCTGCTTGTTTGAAGGAACTTGGGTTGGAGTACTTGCAAATTGTTGTCAACAATTTACGTGCTATCTTAAAACGAGGATCTGAGGTGCATGTGCTGGGCTACTCTGTCCACTTTATTTTGTCGAAGTGCCTGTCGAATCCTACCCATGGGAAATTAGATCATTGTTTGGTTGATCTCCTTGCTGTGGTGGAGACCGATATCCTTGGAGAGGTAGCTGAACAGAAAGAGGTGGAAAAATTCGCATCCAAGATGAAAGAAACAAGACATCGCAAGTCATTCGACACTCTGAAATTGATTGCTGAAAATGTAACTTTCAGAACCCAAGCAATGAGGTTACTTTCTCCGGTCACTGCTCAGCTGCAGCGGCATATAACTCCAAAGATAAAATCAAGTCTGGAGAACATGTTGAAACATATTGCAGCTGGTATTGAAGGCAATCCATCTGTTGACCAAGGAGATCTTTTTGTTTTTATATATGGCTGTGTTGATGATGGGATTAACAAGAAGAGTGGTCTTGTAGATGAAGTGTCTTCTCCACCATTCAAAAAGAAAAAGAAATCAGGAGATTTGCAACAGAACACTGGATTGATTTCTGGTGCTATGTCATGTGAACATCTTATAACTGTGTTTGCTCTGGAATTATTGCATAACAGATTGAAGAAAATCAAACTTGACAAGACTGATAAAGAGCTGTTGTCAAAGTTAGATCCATTTGTCAAACTACTTACTGGCTGCTTGAGTTCTAAGTATGAAGATATTGTATCTTCATCTCTTAGATGTTTCACTTCATTAATAAGGTTTCCACTGCCTTCCCTCATGTCTAAAGCAGATGAAATGAAAACGGCATTGTTATCCATTGCTCAGTCTGTAGTGAGTTCCAGCAGTCCTCTTGTGCAGTCATGCCTTAAGCTGTTAACAACGCTTCTCGGCAATACAAATATAACTTTGACATCTGAGCAATTGAAAATGTTGATTCAGTTCCCCATATTTGTTGATCTGGAGTCTGATCCATCCTTTGCTGCTCTTTCACTTCTGAAGGCCATTGTTAAAAGGAAGCTTGTTGTTCCAGAGATATATGACCTTGCAAAGCAGGTTAGAGAATTGATGGTAAAAAGTCAGTTGGAATCAATCCGCAAGAAATGCAAACAGATACTATTACAGTTTTTGGTTTACTATGAACTTTCTGAGAAACTTTTAGAGCAACATTTGAACTTTCTGTTGGAAAATCTGAGGTAAGTGTATGTGCACAAGCTATGAATTTAACTTGGCTCTTATTTGATCCGATAGTAACAGAATTTGTCTTCCAGGTATGAACATCCAACTGGAAGAGAGGCGGTTCTTGACATGCTTCATGCTCTAATCTTGAAATATTCAAAATCTAATCTTGGCAAGCAGTCGATTCTTGACCATCAGTCGAAAGCATTGTTTATTAAACTTGCTCTTTGTTTGGCCAATGATGATGATAAAGAAGTGCGGTCCCGGATTGGTGCTGTGATTGAACTTCTGATAGGGCACATTGGTAAAGATCAAGTTGATTTAATTCTCTCGTACTCTCTGTCTTGGTATAAGCAGGAGAACATACAGGCTGCAGCAGCACAGGTAAATGCTCTGAGGGTGCATCTTCTTGTTGAATTCGTATCCTCTGTAAGTTTTACTCACTCGTTGAATGTCATGTAGGTGTTGGGATTTTTAATTGACGCCATGAAGAAAACATTTCGGAAACATATCTACAATACATTGCAAGATGCTAAACCAATCTTGGAGTCTGCTGTCAAAGCTTCCAGCCTAGATTCTGTTGAGGAAGCGAGTATTCCTTTCTGGAAGGAAGCATACTACTCACTGGTTATGATAGAAAAGATGCTAGAACAGTTTCCTGATTTAAGTTTCGGAAATGATTTAGAGGATATTTGGAAAATGGTGTTCAAATTCTTGTTGCATCCACACACATGGGTGCGTAGTAAATCTTGTAGGCTCCTGAATCATTATTTTGAGGCATTAGCTAAGAGGAAAAGAGCAGAGACATTATTAGTAGGAAATTCTCTTCTTGAAAAGCCAAGCAGCTTGTTCATGGTGGCTGTTTCTCTTTGCGTCCAGTTAAAGGAGCAACCCACTACAGGCAACGTTGATGTTGATCTCCTCACAGCAAATATTGTTTATGCAGTCTCTAGTCTTCATTCTCTAATNTTTCATTCCCCTCTCCTGATCAAACGTTAGATTCTACAAGTCTTAAATTAACTTATGTTGCTTGGGATATGCAGATGAGAATTGTGTTCAATGTCTATAAAGCCTTTACCTTACAAATGAATCAAGAAGAGTGTCGCTTATATGCCTATAAAATATTGCTTCCATTGTACAAAGTTTGTGAAGGATATACAGGAAAGATCATCACAGGTATCAAAGTTTTCTCTTTTCATAATCTCTTTCTCTGTCACTAAATCTAACACACTTGATGGGTTTATTAGATGAGTTGAAACTATTAGCAGAAGAGGTACGAGATAGTATCAGAGACAAGACCTTAGGGAACCAAATCTTTGTGGAAGTTTACAGTGAGATAAGGAAAAGCTTGAAAACTAAAAGAGAGAAGAGAAAGAAAGAAGAGAAGGTAATGGCAGTGGTAAATCCAGAGAGAAACGCAAAGAGAAAACTGAGATTAGCTTCAAAGAATAAAGCTAATAAGAAAAGGAGAATGACGACAATGAAATTGTCTAGATGGGCATGTTCTTGAAACTTAAGCCATTTTTGTTTAAGCTTATAGAAATCAAAGATTATATCATTTTTTGACACTCTTGATTAATAACTATGAAATTTTGCTTTTGTAACTTTACATATTGAAGAGTTATTACGTTAATGACCAAAATACCCTTTGATGATCTAGTACACTATAAAGTACCATAAAGTTACTGAAAAAGGAGTGACCTTTTAGGGTTTGTTGATTTGGATATTCTCTCATTAGTTTAAGTATGAGGTTCTGCTCCCGGAGGGTTACGACTGACTCCGTCGTTTTCCTCCGGTGGAAGCGGAGCCGATGATTTGAAATCTTTATAGAGGAACCACTTCTAAAGTGGTAATGATTTATTCCATCAACTTCTCCACCACCACCATCACCAACTTTTTCCCTTTCTTGTGGATTTCTTTTTCCTCTTCTTCTTCCTCTTCTTCTCGTTGAGAGACAATGATGATTCTTAAAAAGTCAGTAGACTAGTGGTAACATTCTCTTTCATGGCGGGGCTGTAAAAAACCAAAAAGGAAGTTTTGGAAGTCTTTTTGTTTTTGTTAGCAGCCATGAAGATAGAAGGTTTTACCCTTTAATCTGTCTGAGAAAAGGCGAATCTGAGTCTTCTGCTCTGACATGCAAAGAAAGCTTAGGATTTTCAGAAATTACAGTGAAATTCTCTCTGATGCGTCATTTTGTAGAATCCAAGTTTTTTTTAGTAGTTAAATTTTTCATTTTTTTATCTCAAGTTCAAATTGGGTTTTAGAAATGATTTTTGAGATTCTTAAACACATTAACTCTCTTCGTTTAGTACTCTGTTTCCTGATGAACAATAGCTCCAGTAACTCTCCCGAAACATGAAAAAAATCTTTAAGTAATTTTGTTTTAACAATTTCTTTTAGTTTTTATTTATTTTAATTAATTATTTTTATTATTTACTAAATAATCTACCCATTTCAAAACAGTTACAATTCAATCTTAATTTCTACCCGATTCAATTATCTTAATTTCTACCTGACCTAGTTGCTTTAAATCTAGAGTAAATTTGCGAAATAGGTACTTTATGAAACATAATT